>JBCIKM010540862.1:0-17876 GCA_039654465.1 Melibe viridis | reverse complement strand
GAGAGAGAGAGAGAGAGAGAGAGAGAGAGAGAGAGAGACAGACAGACAGACAGACAGACAGACAGAGACAGAGAGAGAGAGAATCACATTTGTTCTTGATTAATATATTCTACCATATGTGGCAAGATATAATACTATGTGAATAGTTCAATGTCTTCCTTATTGTAACGCGCATTGAGCATTATCCAGTAGATGCACGATATAAGTGTTATGTATTATTATTATTACTATTAATGTAAGAGGCTAACAATTGTTGCAACAATAAAAAAACTCTCACCATGAACGTTGAGGTCAAAGTTGACTTCATCATTGCCGGCTCGGTTGTTGGCAGTACATGTGTAGCGCCCTCTATCCTTGACCTGGGCAGGGTAAATGCGTAGTTGCCTCCCACCTCCCAGAATCTCGTAGCGTTGATGAACGGAGGCATCGAGCAGCACACCATTACGGTACCTGCATTAGAGCACAAAGAGACAGAGTCAGAGGTAGCTGAAGATTTCAAGTACCACATTGAAAAGAAGTATACAGACACATCAGGCAATCCTCACAATATATTGTTTTTATTGTTCTTTCTTTCTCTCTTTAGCGGTTTACTTCCATACCTGTAGACGTAAGGCTCAGATGCAATGCATAAACTATCTAAAGATTTCTCTTTTGCATCTACAAATTTGCAACCTTTCTTGTCTACTCCGTCTGAACGTGACAGGAAACAATAAAAAATTATTGTTTATAGGATTAATTCAAAAGTTTCAACACACTAGTTGACCAAAAAATAACATGAGAAAATAGTAAATTCTTTATTGCATTTGAGCCAAAAGAAACAAGATTAAACCTTGTCTCTTTGTTCAGCTATATCTATAAGTACGAGAATAAACCTTGTGGTTTTGTGTGTTTATATCTATCAGTATGAGTATAAAATTTGTGATTTTGTGTGTTTATATCTCTAAGAACTGGTATAATAGTTGTGATTTTGCATGTTTAAATCTATAAGTATGAGGATAAAGCTGTGTTTGTGTGTTTATATCTTTAAGTGAGAGTATAAACCTTGATATTTTCCATGTTTATATCTATAAGTATGAGTAAGATCTTTGGCTCAAGTCCTTTGGTTGACACAGTCTCGGAAAGAAAACCCCCACAAACAAACTGCACCGTTTATAATGTGGCTAGGAAAGAGAGCTTGTAAAATATTGGAAAGCTCTGTGTCTAAAAATGGCTTTCAAGTGTCAAAAAATTGACATACTCAAGTGGAGGTCAACAGCAAAGTCATTAAGGTAAAGAAACAACAAAATGGTTTTTGAACTCTCGTACCATCTATTCACAAGCAATTGGAGGTGGGAGAGTTAGCACTAACCATAACTCATAGGAATTTCCTAACTCTTTTATAACATTCCTCATTAGTTTCACAGCTACCGATGCAATGTAACATAATAACCTAAACATGTGGAATAACAAGAAACAGAATTACTTTTAGTTCCTTTTATTATTTTTTCTCTTCTTCCTCATATCTCTCCACCAGCACACATCCTATTTTTACTAAATCAACACGTGCCAAACAACTGGACGGGAAAACAAAAAAAACCAAAACAAATGTTTTTTGTATGAAGAAAACATTGTTGTCTGCTTCTTGTCTACCAACACTGCACACTGGGGCGATATCCTCAAGCCAAATATGGAAAGTTCCGGGATCTCCAAAATTTGTTTGAAGAAAATTTCCCAAATAATCCTCCTAACAGTTCATACCTTTTTTTTAATACCTCAAAAAAAAGAAGAAAGAAAACCGTGATGAAAATCATATGAAACAGCAAATGCACCCGTTGAGCTCCTCATGCAAGAAACTTGCTGAAGTCATCAAAGAACACCTTCAAACTAAGGTGAGAATATTTCAGAACATTTCAAACTTTTACAGCCACCCTGCAGAGATGTTGGGTATTGTGGCGGAAGAACACAACTCACCAGAAGATGTCAGGGGTGGGGTTTCCCGCTGCAAAGCAATTGAGGACTGCTGTTGAGTTGATGATCACTTTAGGAGATGTGTTGATATTGGTGCGGTCAATGGTCGGTCGGACTGGACAAAGCGTTAGAGTGAGAAATGACAATATTAATAATAACAGTACATGAGATTTCTTGTGTGCTCAATCTGCAAGACAAGCTCTAGTCCTATACAATGGCGGTGTCACAAATAGACAATATCCCAAATATCTTCACACAGTCTCATTTCACATACGGATATAACCTCACAGCTTTATCCAAAGTTAAAAAGAAGAAAAGGAACACCAATTTTCACACTCAGAGTTTAAACATTTTCCTCGAAGCTGTCTACTCAAGATAGAATGCATCCAACCTCCCCCTGCCTCCCCCCCCCCCTCCCCCCCCAAAAAAGGCAAACCAAAATAAAACTAAAAACAAAAACACAACACACAAAAACCCGCAACAACAGCACAAAAAGAATTAAAACAAACAAACAAACACACACAGATAACAATCCATCAAATAAACAGTGATCACACCTAGTCAACAATTGTAGAAAAAAAGACTGCACAAAATCTAAAAATCCATTTTTCCTTTCAAATAAACAAATTCATGAACAATATTATTCTCAAGAAAAACTCCATGTCTCTGTGTTAAGTTGATAATCCCTCTGAATTTCTATTGACTCTCCCTTTCTACTCTCTCTCTCTATCTGCTCTCCCTATCTACTCTCTCTATCTGCTCTCTCTATCTGCTCTCTCTATCTATTCTCCCTATCTACTCTCCGTGATGTATGATTTTTTGCTTTACTCACTCCATCCATCTCCATCTTGGCCTTTCCCCGATTTCATAGAACCAAGGCTTCCAGGACAAATAAGAGGAGCAAGAGGAGGAGGAGGAGGAGAAGAGAAAGAAGAAGGAAAAGAAGAAGATCTCTGGCCTGTACAATACTTACCAAGAACCTGGATATCAAATGCTTTCTCAGACTCCCCTGCAGAGTTCTCTGCCCGACAGTAATACCGGGTGGCATCGCTGGCATTGATGTCCTTGATCTCCAACGTCCAATTATCATCCAGCAAACTGAACTGAGGACACCATGAAAAGAAGAAAAAAATGCCAATATTTCATGTATTTTTTTGTTGGTAGAACAAGAATTACCAGAAATGTACAATTGTATACAATATTTCATTCATTCCCCCATTAGAAATAGAAGCCTCACATTTTTTTTTCAACTCTGTTTTTCATTTACAGTATGCAATTCAATGATATTCGTATGGCAGTTTACACAGCAATAGGAAAAAAAACAACAACTTTGAAGCTTTTTATAGATTGCTCTTGAGACACACAGCAAGTATTTAGAATAACTGCAAAAGTGCTTATACTTATAGCTGGCCATGCATGGTTTACACCCCAGGTGTCGCTGCCTCTTCCGTCATCCTCCTTTGAACTGCTGTATTTATGCCTCCTTCAATGGGCACCATTTATGCCTGCCTATTTTCCCCCCACACAAAATTAATCACTTTTGATTGCCTACACTTCTATGAAGCGGGACTGGATATATCTTTATGGCTGGATTGTTGCATCAGTCATATGAAAGCTTTTGGTTTTTTTTAATACTGTACCATATCTAAAAAAATTGCTTTATTAATAGACTACATAAAAGTCTGTAATGCTTGTTATTCAATGTGAAATGTAGGTTGATACTCCAATCATGGAGGCTCTACATTATATTGAAGAACAGAACAGAGCAATTCCTGCACTATGACCCCCACTCACCTTTGAGGTGTTGGTCCTGATTGGCACTTCCTGTCGGAACCAGGTGATGGAGGGACGAGGTGTACCAGCAGCGGGACATCGCAGGTAGATGGAGTTGCCCTCCACGATTTCTCTCTCCTCCGACTTGCCTGCTCCCTCTATGCTGGGTGGGACTAGCACAGAAACAAGAATAATTCATGATACAGAGGTCAAGACAGAAATTAAAATATGCCAAGCATGTGGTGGTGTCTAATTGTCCCGATAAACATGGCGTTACATAGTAAGGAAGCGCTGAATATTATTTGAGAATTTTTTTTTCTTTATATTTTCACTTAAAAAGGCCAAAAACCCCTTCAGACATTAGATTTCCCTAAAGCGCTGATTAATGTTTCATAATATTTACTTATGTTTATCTTCTAAATTCATCTAAATATCAAAATTAACATGTATGAATAATCTTGTCTATTATTGAAGGCATAAATAAGCAAACAACATACACTGAGAGCAAGACCAATTTTCTTCTCTCTTTGGGAAATTTGGATTTTCATACATGAACAATTTATTACTTGTTTGCTTTAAAGGCGAAATTAATATCCATTGATAGCAAGACAATTTTTCTTCTTTTTATGTGAAATTTGGATTTTTGTACTTAGATAATTCTTTTTTTTTTTACCATTTAAAAGTAGTTATCTAAATCCTGCTCCACACAATGAAAGGGAAATTATAGCTTTGCTTACCA
The DNA here is from genome assembly GCA_039654465.1 of Melibe viridis. Lineage (NCBI taxonomy): Eukaryota > Metazoa > Mollusca > Gastropoda > Nudibranchia > Dendronotidae > Melibe > Melibe viridis. The sequence continues at coordinate 13,417 of JBCIKM010540862.1, read as the reverse complement.
TTGACAGCGACAGTAAATTCCCTCGTTGTTTTTCCTGCCACATTTTCTCCCACACAAGTGTATTTGCCTCTGTCCGTCACCTTAGCATTGGAAATCTCCAATCTACGACCTTCAGCCAGTAGTCTGATGCTGGGGTCAAAGTCAGCTGAGAATGGCTCACCATCCTTGAGCCACTGGACTTGAGGTGGGGGCTTGCCTGTGATTGGGCAGCTGAGATACAGGGTTTGACCTCTAGTGACTGTTTGATTGGCTGGCGATGTTCCTGCTTCATCAATGGCGGGAGGCACTGAACAAGATGAAAGAAAGGGCAGTGGGTGCAAGAGAATTATCTAATGATTGTAAAGTTAAAACTTATTGAGTGTAATGCTGAAAACACAAAATAATTTTATCACATCATCATAGTTGTCATCATCATCGTTGGTGAAATACCAAGGATCTGTGACAAAACATCCATTGACAAAAATCCAAGTTTAGTAGATTGCGCATAGATGGGGAAAAGGAAGACCTGAAATAAGGAACAATTGATAGAGAGAACAACTTAAGAACTTTGCAGGATTTTCTTTGAATCACCACTATGCTATATCATTGTTCCAAAGAAAAGATATACCTGATATATGGAGTTATTGATCTAGAGAATTAGTTAAGAATTAGTCAAAGTTTTCTTCATATCACCGCTATATCGCATCATTATTCCAAAGCCAACCCTTTTCCCTTTAACACATTTTCAATCCAATCCAATCCAATCCAACATTGTGGCAGCTTCAGTGCTGAGGGTAAACGCAATATAACATTGCGTAGAAATATCAGGTAGTTTGGCAAACATCTAATACTTGAGACACAGTGCGAGGCTGTCTTTGAGGCAAATCCCATGCTTGGATGAGCCTGATGTACAACAAAAAAATAAGAAAAACTAATGGTTTCTACAAACAACCAAAGATTGACTTTGAAAAAAAAAAGAGGAAAAGAAAGGCTCACCTTGAACGTCGATCTCAAATGCGTGTTCCACTTCACCAGCCACGTTGCTCGCAATGCATTTGAACTGCACCTCGTCCTCGATAGCTGCACCAATCACAGTCAGCTTAAGGCCATCGGGGCTGATGGCGATGCGAGGCTCTGAGCCTGGCCTGATAGGCTGATTGTTCTTGAACCAGGTGATGCTCGGTGGGGGGTCAGTATCTTCTGATACAGGGCAGGTCAAGGTCACATTTCTATTCAGGATGACCTTCGGCCTTGAAGTGCCTGGGGTTGAACCTACTTCAATGCTAATCAGTCTCGGTGGCACTTTGGAAGAAAGAGAACAAAATAAATTCAGAGTTTAACATTCACCGCTTGTAATCCTTCAATGAGACGCACCCTAATACGTTATTGAGGAAAATGTGTAGGACTGGTGCCGAGAGTTCAGATTTTTAACAACAACTTTCTCCATAGCTGGAAAATAGCAGACTTTCTTGACATTTCATTGATGAGTATAGTAGGCTTCAGAAATTTTGATGAAGATCACACAAGACATCAAAGACTATGTCTGTGATTTTCAAGGCCTTGCTGTGCAAGAAACTGTAAGAATATTACCTAAAATGGAGGGAGAACAGAACGGAACTGGAGGAACCAAAGGAGGAATTACTTTTTTAAAAATTAGTTCAAACTCATATATAAAAAAAAAACAACCCACAATAACACATCTTTTTAACAGTTTATTTACATTGCCAAGTGGAGCATTTTCAACCAAAAACAAAAAGGCATTTGGAACAATAAGAATTCTAAAGAAATTAGTTAAAAATTTTGAATATTACTCAGCACTTACACAAACCTTACCAAACCCCTTCATACACATTTCAAAATTTCACATATGCCCCCACGAATATAAAACAAAACATGGAAACAGAAACCAAAAACTCAAAACTTTTAAACAATGCAAAATATCACACCATAACAGAATGACTTATTTTTTCTCACCTAAAATCTTCAACTGGAAATTTCGGGCAGCGATTCCTGCAATGTTTTGAGCAACGCACTCATACTCCCCAGAATCCTCTGCCCTGGTCTGAGAAATCTCCAGGGAACCATCAACTCCCTGAGCCACCCGGTAATTCAGCTCATTGAATTCCAACAGATCACCGTCCTTGTACCAGGCGACCAATGGGGTCGGGGAACCTTCAGCAGGGCAGGGTAGGATCACAGGGTTTTTCTCCACAATTTCGTTGTACTCCTTATATGTCCCAGTAATCTCAGGAGCACCTTGGATACACAGTAACAAAAATAAAATCAAAATTGCTTTAGAGAAGACTTGAACCCATGTGACTATTTTCCAAGCTATCTCTGTCAAGCGCCATCGAACACTATTCAGTGGATTTTAGGAGCTTTATAAATAAATTATTATTATTATTATTATTATTATCATTATTATTATTATTATCATTATTATTATCATTATTGTTATTATTATTATTATTATTATTTTCCTTGTTTTGGTTTTGTTTACTTATCCATATCCCTTCATACCACCTTAGCAGTGTTGGGACCCAGCTCTTATAAGCTGGAAAACTTCTGGATCACAAGGAATGAAGGCTGGCAGATGATCAGTCCACCGTGCCTAATCTTTCGTGGCATACAAGCAATACATACTATGGTGTATTATTCAATCTGAATCCAAACAATCATCGCTGTTGCCTTGGTGGTATCTGCTCATTGGGAAAGACCAATGAACCAATTTAACACAGGGTGATTTTTCCTTGTGGTTTTGTGAAAGACTTTGTCTACTATACACCAATAAAAGACATAAAGAAAAGAATCCAAACTGCAACAGTCTGTGACCATTGGGGTACTACATTGTATGTATGGGAACTTTTGCTTCATCACCTCAAAACTACATTGGAGAGAAATGGCCATTTTTCCAGAGTATTAACAAAGTTGGTCGTGGTTATGTATAATATAAAAAATAAAATTCCAACCCAGCTTGTTTTTTTTCTCCACTGATCTTTTCACAGCTAAAATGACAAACCTGAAATTTGAATCAGCCTGTACATGAAAACAATGAAACGTTACCCTTATATCAAAATCATTATTATTTTATCATTAATATTATCATCATAAGTATCATTTTTATTACTGTCATTATTATTCTTATCATCACTACCTCAATACCTGTATGGGTATGCACAATACAATTGTTAGTTATGTCAAACTTAAGCTTAGTCACAATGAAGCTAGACCAAAGATTATTGTAAGCTTAATTTTGTATACACAATACACAATGGGTATTGACACCCTTGTCTTGTGAAACAGCAGGCTATGTACAAGTTTGTACTCATAAACAGTCCAATTTTGGTAATTTTTTCTCTAGCTTTTTTTCATTTATTTATTCTTTCACATTTTCACATCATTCATAAACAACATATCAACGACGATTGAAGTTTTTGGTGTCAGTCATACTTCTTCACATTAATGGTAGGTCTACATACAAGTTTTAAATTGGGCTTTGTGTATTCCATCACTGGTGCCACCTGCATTCCACTATTTAAGTTTCCAACAAACCAACAAACCAACAATCCAACAATCCAACAAACCAACAATCCAACAATCCAACAAACCAATAAACCAACAAACCAACAAACCAACAATCTAATACGATTCTCACCATGCACAGTGAGCTGAAGCTCTCGCGTCACGACCCCTGCAGGGTTGGTGGCAGAGCAGGAGTAGCGGCCTGCGTCCTCCATGGTCACATCGATGATGGTCAGAGAGCCTCGCTCGGAGGTGAAGAAGCCGCTCTCAGGGTCTTGCGTGTCCAGGATGACACCGTTCTTCCTCCACAGCACAGTGGGAAGTGGGTCACCCTGAGCCTCGCACTCCAGAGTGGCAGGCTGTCCGTAGAGGACAGTCACATCCGATGGGCCTTCCGCCAGGGTGGGGGGAACTTGGTGGGAGAAGAAGAGAGAATTCAGGGGTAGTTTTGGCAGTGGTTGGGAAGAGAAAAAAAATTTCAAAGTTTAGGGTGAAAGAATAAGGGTGTTTCATTTGGGGTTTTTTAATGGGCTTTCTTTTAAGGGAAGTGAGAATTAAAGAGAAGAGAGAATAGAGCGTTAATTTTGGTGGAAGAGATGAGAGAATAGAGCATTAATTTTGGTGGAAGAGAAGAGAGAATAGAGCGTTAATTTTGGTGGAAGAGAAAAGAGAATAGAGCGTTAATTTTGGTGGAAGAGAAGAGAGAATAGAGCATTAATTTTGGTGGAAGAGAAGAGAGAATAGAGCATTGTTTTTGGTGGAAAAGAAGAGAGAATGGAGCATTATTTTTGGTGGAAGAGAAGAGAGAATAGAGCATTATTTTTGGTGGAAGAGAAGAGAGAATAGAGCATTATTTTTGGTGGGAGAAAAAAGAGAATAAAGCATTATTTTTGGTGGAAGAGAATGGAGAATTCTGTAATTTTTTGTTCACGGAAAAGAAGGGAAAATTCAAGGAAGTTGGGATATGAACAGCCACTTCCATCGCCACTGGAGAATTTTGTCGGAGGTTATGGTTGTCTGAACCTCCTGCACACCAAATCTGCTGTCTCTGGATAGACACCTTTTTCAGAGTTTATTTAACTTTGTTTTTTTTGTTTTTTCAAATTTATCTGAAAGGCAAAAACATGAATAGAAATGCCTGAAGGCTGGAAAGTTTCATTCAAACAGCGGATAGAGTATGTTTTGAAGACCATAATTAAAGTAATAGGCATACTGTTTTAGAGAGGCTGAAGATGAAAGGAGGTTTGAGTATGATGCCCAGCAATACTCAACGGGAACAGTCAGTTCATTTAGAGAGAGAATATAAATAAAAACCCTTCCTGCACATTGAACGCCAATAAGCATATTGGATAAAAAAAAAAGTAGAATAAAATCCCTACAACTAGAACACCAATTGGTATATTGGAAAGAAACATTGAACAAAACAACAACAAAAAACTGTGTCAAGGTCACATCTTCTACTTGCCAAGAACCAAAAAACCTGTACATTACAGTGCACTACTTACTGTAGACAATCAGGGTGATGATTTTACAGTGCACTACTTACTGTAGACAATCAGGGTGATGATTTTACAGTGCACTACTTACTGTAGACAATCAGTGTGATGATTTTGTTGGCTATGCCTGCAATGTTGGATGCCAGGCATTCATAAATTGCTTTGTCTTGGATGGTGGCCCGCGAGATGGACAGACCGCCCTCGACCACCTGGATGCGAGGCGGGTCACTCTCCAAGCCCCCAAAGTTCTTGGTCCAAGAGACGACAGGTTTTGGGGTGCCCGACACCTCACAGGGCAGGAGAATGGATTCGTTGACGTTGATCTCAAAGGTTTCCTCAGAGTCTCCCTCTATGACGGGTATGACTGGAAGATGAGGAGGGTGTGTTTACTTGAAAGTATGAGATCAATGATGCTCAAAAAATATTCTTTTAAATAGCTGGAGTTTTACTTGCACAAAAACCTGAACGATCTTGTTCCGACATAAAGAAGCAAATAATAATTCAAATATTCCTTCATTAATGAAAAAAAAATGAACTCTAAATCTTGTGTAATTCTTATGGATTTTTAGCTGATGTTTCTTCTTAGTTAGTTACATCCATTGGCTCAGTAAGACTGGGTTTTACCACTTGTGTCTGTGTGCAAAAAGCAATCAGAAACAAATGAAGCCTCCATGAGCCATTGGGAAAATTAAATTTTTAAATTATCTCAGTCTGTTTCTTAGTCTCAACTCCAAATCTTGAAAAAGAAGGAATGTTCGTTTGAGTAACTTCCGTTATATTTCTTACTTTTTTCCCCATACAAACATTTAGTTTCTCAGGGTATGATACATTGAACTAAGCAAAAATGACTTGTAATTTTTACAGACTATAGTCTCTACACTACCTAAGAAAACTGCTGCTCTGCATACTGATACTGGAGAGACATAGTGGAAGAAGTGACAGTGGTAGAAATCCATTATGTAGTGGAACATCGAGATCCATGCTGATGAGCCCCTTATGTGAATTTTGATCACACTAAAATACTTTAATCTAAGACTGTAAAGTTTAATACTCTCTACTAAGGGTAAATTAATCAAGGACTGCTTGGATTTGTTCATACAAGGCCTGTATCTGACTGAACATCTCGGTCTTCCATACCTTCCACAAATAGATTTAGAGTTTTCTCCACCTCTCCAGCCACGTTGGACGCAATGCATACGTAGGTGGCTGAATCCTCCATGTCAGCGCTGAAGATTTCCAATGCTCCATCGCTCCGGACAAAGTAGCGAATGTCCGTCAAGGAGATGGGGCTTCCATTCTTGAACCAAGAGTAGCTAGCAGGCGGGTCTGAGGCGACGTTGCAAGGCAGGAAGACGCTGCGTCCTTGGATGACGGTGAAGTTGGTCTGCTGGTCGCTGTCTTCAATGCTCAAGAGTTTGGGAGGAACTGAAAAGGTCAGAGGTAAAAAAAAAATATGCATGCTATGATGAGCATTGTGAGAAATTTGGGCTTTTAAGAAAATAAAATTTTGAAAAACTATTTTAATGCTTCATTTCATAGTCATTGTTATCTCCAAACAAAGTTTTCTGGGGGGGAATTTAATGGTTAGATGTCGAGGCAATTGTTTTTTTTACATCAATCTTGAAATATATAATATTTTATATTTTTGTTTCTTTTTGTCATTATTTATCAACATATCAACATTAATCTGGAATCACAGAATCAATTAAAAAAAACCAAAAAAACAATTTAAAAAAAATTATAACTAAGTAAACAAATCAAAAACTATTTATTTGTTCAGACTTTTCACATTGGTTTGATTAGAATTGCAAGTGGAGATCTAATTGAAACTTCTCAAAAAACGAGAAACACATTCTAAAGGATGGTAATATATTGTTCAAATCTACAATAAATACACTTGTATTACATGAAAACATAACCAAGGACTCACGTAATACATCCAAGTTGATATTGTATGTCTCATTCCCTCCGATATTACTGGCCATACAGACATACTCTCCTTCATCTTCTTCTTTCACATTTTGGATCACAAGACGACCAGGGTCTTCAAAGTAACGCTGGTTATTTGTGGTAACCGGCCGTCCATTCCTTGTCCACGTCAACTTGGGTTTGGGTTTGCCCAATAAGACAACGCACTCCAGCTCAGTAGTCTCCCCTTCCATAACTCGTATATACGGGTTGATGTAGGCAATGAGAGGCCGCACTGGAGGAAATGGTTGCAAAACAGATAATAAGATTCCATATTTCAAACCTTCTTCTTCTTCTTCAACTATATCGACTGACTCAGTGAGACTGAGTATTGCTGTCAATGTGAGTGTAACAACAAGAGCAAATTATGTCCCAATGAGCCATACTAAGAGCAGTCAAACACTTTGATCTCTGCCCGATCCACCCACCCTTTCATATATAGATTTGAGGGTACCCCTATGGGTGTGACTTACTCTTCAATCCGACTACAAAAGCAAAGCCTTAAGTGTATTCTTTTCTTTTCATGTTATCTAAGAGAGACAGTATTTATTTCAAACATAAATAATACCGTAGCATTTATATTTTAAAAAATTCAAATCCTGACATTGATGCAAGAAAAAAAAAAACAAGATTTTTAAAAAAGCAAATAAAGTAGTTCATCCTCTCACCGATTCCAGTCACCGTGACAAAGGCAGATGCTTCTTGGAAACCAAACGGATTCTGGGCAACACAGGTGTACAACCCTTCATCTGCCTGGCGAATATCTGTGCAAGGAGAAAATATACAGAGGCTTCATAGCCAAAGAGTACTGTGGAACAAACATTTTAATCATTATAAAACAAGACTGTTAGTCTATTGAAGGTACAATTAGCAAGAAAAAGGTTGCTGTAATAATAAAGATAAACCAGTATGACAAATAATTAAAGGTGTCATCATGGAGTCTAATCTATCCAAAATATCCATCTGCAAAACTTAATTCTTGCATGGGTTGAACTGAAAACCCTGCAGCTTATGGTTATTGTCAATGAAGAACTCTTCATTTCAATGAAAAGCAGATATTTCTGAAAGTAATAAATGAATGAGTGAATCAGCCCTCGACATCCCAGTCATCTTACAAAAACACCTCGGCAGTTTAAGTCAAGTAAGTCAGGCATACTTGGTACACGCAGATGCTTTTTGTCCGATATTGTGCTCATCTTTTGATATTTTGTAGCACAGGTCAAAGTTGCCCGGGTTATTGAAAGAAAGCCAATCTGCAGTCTTGGACAAAGTTATATCTGGATATTATACAACAAATATATTCCGATTTAGATTCAAATCAAAGCCACCCACTGCTGATATCCAGAGAGCCGGAGGGCCGCTGTATGAATCGCCCTCCAATATCCAGGGGTTTTCCATCTCTGCGTCGCCATGACAACTGCGGTGCTGGTCTGCCTATTGCTTGGCAAGGGAGGGAACCATTACCCTCGATGTCAATGCCAATGTTATCTGGGGCAACCACAATCTCTGGAGCAGCTAAAAAAGTTTAATAAAAAATGAAAAATCCAAAAGAATGATAATAAATCTCAACAAACTTCTAAACAAAGTTTTCTTGATCAGGTATTGCAGGGAATTTTTTTAAAATGACACCACTTTAGAATGATGAAGAAATACAAAATACCAAGAAATTTGAATACCTATCACTGAAATTTACATTGGAAAAAAAAAAATTAACTAAATTCTGCTATGTAGGGATAAAAAATGTTCTAAAGGATGCCAGAGCAGCAAATAAAGGAATAAATAGTAACTTTTAAGGGCAAGTTAGCAAGAAAGGTTACTGCAGGTAAAAGGATTTCAAATTCTTAGGCGCTGATTTTCCCAAAATAAGATGCTCCTGGGAAGACCAAAGGTTTATAATGGCAGCTGGCCCAGTGGCTCAGTGGTTCAGTGGTCGAGCACACCCTTCTTGTAGTGGCCAGGCAAATAGTGCCATAGCAGGCCCCAGGTTCAAATCCTAATTCCCACAAATTCTGAACTTCCTGTATGTTTTTTTTCTCCCTTTCTGGCAATGTCTTTGTCTCTTTTTGATACTCAACCTTTGAATGTCATTTATCCCCGGCCCAATCTTTTTTTTTCTCTATGTTTGACAAATATGGATTAGTTACACAGTTGCGTACGCCCACAGTGGTAGAGAGGTTAAATTGCTTGCCTCTCAACCTGCCTCTCAAAGACTGCTGGGTCGAGTCCCATGAAAAGCAAAATATCTTGCGTTATTTTTCTAAACCTAAGCCACTCTCTGGTCCTGAGAAGGTAGCATCATCCACACAGTCCTATCAAAGATGGATGATAAATTTGGAGATCTTGTGTGCACATAAAAGAAGCCTTGACATTAAAAAATAAAAAAGTAGGCTGCATAGCAGCAGTCAGGGCAAAATTAAAAATTAATTCCTACCACTCATATTTGTACTTCTTCTTCAATTATATCGACTGACACAGTGGAACTGAGTATTACTGTTGATGCGGGCATAATTTAGACACACCAAGAGCAAGTTTTGTCTTGGTGGGCCTCGGGGAGATTCTCTAATACTTTGATCTTAGCACAGCTGAGTCTCTCAGTTCAATGAAATAAGAATAAGAATGGCAGTGAGATAATGATGATGATGATGATGATGATGATGATGATAATGATAATGATGATGATGATGATGATGATGATGATGATGATGATGTGGATGATGTTGATGACGATGATGAATCAATAGAATTGGTGCCAGGACTCACATCCCACTTCCAGCTGTATGTCCACCGAATCCTGCCCCGCCTCATTGGTAGCCACACATCTGTACGGCCCGCTGTCCGAGTCCTGGACCCCTGAGATGACCATGACACCGTATTGGCTGATGTCTACCCCGTACGCTGACTGGAGCTGGAGAGGATGACAAAGACACGATCAAAACAATGAATAAAGAATATTTTTAAAAAGACAAAAAAAAATAAAAACATACAAAAATGATAAAACAAAGAGAGAAAGAAAGAAAGAAAGAAAGAAAGAAAGAAAGAAAGAAAGAAAGAAAGAAAGAATGCTAATAATTAAAAAAAAACATGAGACAAACAATTAAAAGGATTAAAAATAATTCAATATGAAACAACCTTAAACAACAACATGAAGAAGGATGCAAACTGAGACAAAACCATGAATTAAACAAACAAACAAACAAACAAACAAACAAACAAACAAAGCAAAGCAAAGCAAAGCAAAACTAAACCATAAAACATAAAAAGATGCATTACAAAACTAAAAAATAAAACAAACACGAAACAAAATGGTCACATCGTGCTCCGGCTCCCCCCTCCCCTTCATATCCTGGATCAACAAAGATTCAATCAAATAACCAGTCAGTTATGAAATTCAAGTGGGAAAACATTTGAGGCAATCTGTAGATGATATCTGATATTTTTATAATTGAGGTTTCTTTTTTATCCTCCAAGTTGGATATGAGCTGCAAAGTATTGTGGGTAAAAATGGACACGCTACTCAGCATGTGATTGTGTAAAAGCCACAAAAATAACAATGAAACCCTTGTTTTGGCTGCAGCAACTACAGCATCATGACCTATTTATCTAAACGACAATCCTATCGTCAATTCAGAGCCACAAATTAGTCCCTTTGCAAAGGAATATGGCCAACAGATAGAAATCTTTGTTTTCATTTTCCTCCTCCTCCTCCTCCTCCTCCTCCTCCTCCTATCCTTCTTCTCTTGTTCTCACCACCATGTATTTGGTGTTGAGGGGTGTGGGTCATCAAAAACATCAGCAACTCACCTCCCTGTCAGAGCGATACCAGGTGATATTAGGTGCTGGAATTCCTCCTGCTTTACAGGTAAGTCTGGCATCATCTCCCACGGCCACCAGGACTTTCTTCTCAAAGTCTTGGATAAAGGGTCTCTCTGGAATTCAGCAACAATTGGGGGAAAACAATTACTAGTACAAAGTTCTTCTATTTACCACAATTCTTTCAGTGATTTCCACTTAGCTGATCTTTTGTACAGTTTTTCTTTACTAATTAAGATTAATGATATAATTATAATTTGATGCACAATCATTCTACCTTTGAGCCCATGTTTACCTGTGAATACTTAAGCCATTCCCATCTGAAGGACTTCCAATCCTCATGTTGTTTTCCTTTCTCCCCATGGCTGTGTCTCTTGTTGGCAGTCTCCAGGACCATTTCCTCTTTTCCTTGACAATGTCCTCTATCTACACCATTTCCTTCGACTTAGTATCTTCTTGAACAGTGTTTCAACATTTCTTCTCTTTCTATGGCTTTATTTCTTCTTAACCCTTCATCTCTACCATTCCTTTCTTTCTATGGCTTTATTTCTTCTTAACCCTTCATCTCTACCATTCCTTTCTTTCTATGGCTTTATTTCTTCTTAACCCTGCATCTCTACCATTCCTTTCTTTCTACAGCTTTATCTCTTCTTAACCCTGCATCTCTACCATTCCTTTCTTTCTATGGCTTTATCTCTTCTTAACCCTGCATCTCTACCATTCCTTTCTTTCTATGGCTTTCTCTCTTCTTAACACTGCATCTCTACCATTCCTTTCTTTCTATGGCTTTATCTCTTCTTAACCCTGCATCTCTACCATTTCTTTCTTTCTATGGCTTTATCTCTTCTTAACACTGCATCTCTACCATTTCTTTCTTTCTATGGCTTTATCTCTTCTTAACACTGCATCTCTACCATGCCTTCTTCTTAACCCTGCATTTCTACCATTCCTTTCTTTCTATGGCTTCATCTCTTCTTAACCTGCATCTCTACCATTCCTTTCTTTCTATGGCTTTATCTCTTCTTAACACTGCATCTCTACCATTCCTTCTTCTTAACCCTGCATTTCTACCATTCCTTTCTTTCTATGGCTTCATCTCTTCTTAACCCTGCATCTCCACCATTCCTTTCTTTCTATGGCTTTATCTCTTTTTGAAAGTGTGCGTACCTACACCACAATTTGCATTCTATCTATTGCTTTGTCTCTTCTGAGCACTGTACCACCATTGTACTTTTTTTTTCTATCAATGGCTCAATTTTGTCTTAGTCTCATCTTGTCTTATCTGATCTTACTTTGATGCTGATATCATTATGTTACCTGTGTAAACCAGGGCTCCGGATACGATGTCCTCTCCAGCCGTGTTACCCGCCACACACTCATAGATACCCTGGTCAGACAATTTGAGGCTGCGGAAGGAAATGAAGCCGCCTTCCACTAACACCCGGCCACTCGCAGCCACCGGCTTGCCTTCCTTGCGCCACTTGAATGTTGGGGCAGGATAGCCGCCGGCTATGCAGGTGAAATTGGTGGACATTCCTTCAATGTAAGTCTGCTGTTTGGGCAGAATCTGGGCCACGGGAGGATCTGAGGGATTATCAAATGATATAACAATTGTTAAAAACTGCACAAAAATATTTTTTTTAAAACCTTAATAACTGTAACAATAACTTAAAAGTAATACTTGAAACTGCAAGAATAATATTTTTAAAAAAAATGACTATTACAATTGTAATAATCATATGAAAGTAACACTTAAAACTTTAACAATAATATTTAAAAAATAACACTTACAATTGAAATAATGATATAAAAAATAACACTTAAAACTGCAATAATAATATATAAATAAAATAACACTTACAATTGTGTTAAAACTCATTTTACAAAATATAGATAACAATAACCACAGCCGTAGGCATTGCAGCCAGCTTTGCTCAGAACGAATGAAAAGCAAAATGAAGAATATCTGGGTTTTACTTCAAATCTCTATACTTTAAGTCCACTGCGATGAAACTTTTTTTCATCATACCCCAGAAATACCCCAGAATATAAAACAAAACCACAAATAGCAGAAGTAGAAGAAATTAACCCAGAAAAATGGAAAAATGTCATCCCGTCTATAGTAATGATGATGTGCATATAAGCATGGGAAAAATAGGAGCTGACATTGGCAATAGATGCCAATAAACAGAAAATGGTATAAGCACTATGCAGTTAACATTTTCTGTTCATTGCCAGTAATCATGATAATGTTGATGAGATGATGATGATGATGTTAATGATGATGATGATGATGATGATGATGATGATGATGATGATGATGATGATGATGATGTCTAATACCTTGGCCCGCAGAAAGACTTATCTTTTTTTGTTTGGTTGGTTTATTTTTGTTCTTTGTTGTTGTTTTTTACAAAGAGTTAAAACATATCTTCCAACCCTTTTGGCATGCATGATCCCTGAGCTAAATGTTTGAAAGCCACTGACCCTTGGCGTATAGTAAGCCACTTCTTACAGGGCTCAGCCACTCCTAAGCCAAAGCTTCATGGCCCCACTGCAAAGGCTTTGTATTGTGGGGGGGGGGGGGGGGGGGGGGGGGGGGGGGGGGGGGGGGGGGGGGGGGGGGGGGGGGGGGGGGGGGG
>JBCIKM010540751.1:0-17886 GCA_039654465.1 Melibe viridis | reverse complement strand
TGGTTGGCAATGCTTGGGCTTGACCAACACGGCACAACACACAAACAGCGGCTGTGAGGGGGGGGGGGGGGGAGAAGAAGAAAGGGAAGGAATGAAGTAAAGTTGGTGGTTGTAGAATCACGCAAGCATGATGTTCTCGCTGGCGCGGTCTGCACAATCATTGTGTGTGTGTGTGTGTGTTTGTGTGCGTGTGTGTGTGTGTGTGTGTGCGTGTGTGTGTGTGTGTGTGCTTTCTTTGTTTTATTCATCATTCATCTAGTCTAGTATCACTATCACTTGCCTATCACAAAAGAATGTTTGAATTTGATCTTGATAGTTACTGCCCTTGAAAAACTTCGAAAAAAAAGTGAACTTGCTGTAGTAAACCAAAATGCCTGTAAACCAAAATGATTTAGTAGGTCCCCAAAATTTTGGTTTAAAGGAATTCTACTGTAGGGTCCCTTAATTGTAATAAAACAGAAGTCATTTTTGCACAATCTCCCTCCTACACACAAACACACACACTCACAACACACACAAACTTACACCTCATTGGAATAAATATAAACCTGTAGGTACATGATTACAAGTGCAATGTTTAAAATACCTGTGCATGTAAATGTAAAGCAATTACTTATATCAAATGGCCATTGCCACAATTTTCCTTGCTTTTATGGTGAGTCACAACATTCTTTGAGAAGTGCTTATTGTTGAACACATAACTTGAATAAGAGACTACATATCTGCCTTTTACCTTTACAGATTCTATTTTGTCTATTAAAAAAAAAAGAAGAAAGTAATGGAATTTTCAACTGTAATATAAGTCATTAAAAGATCTCTTATTTGTTGGGGATTTTTTTCTGCCTTGCCAAATATCTGTTAGATGCAGCTGGTATTCTTTCATTTTATTGACAACAAATAATTATTCTCTCCTGTTTGTTTTCCACTTGTAATTACAATGTCATTGCTTTATTTCATAATATATCTGTCCAGGCCATCACAACAGGAACTATTCCTGGTTTTGTGGATGTTGTATTAAACTTTGGGTCCACTGCTCTGACTGAGGATAACATCATTGCCCAAATGAAAAACCATGGGAAAAAGGTTGTTTTCTTTGGAGATGATACTTGGATAAGTCTGTTTCCGAACCAGTTTGATCACCATGATGGGACAACTTCTTTTTTTGTGACTGATTACACAGAGGTAAATTTTTTTTCTATAAAAGATTTGAGCAAAATAGTATTTTATTTTGTTAATCAGATTAATTGGTTTTAGTGATTAAATATTCAAATGCTATGAATATTTAGTGAGATAATAGGTGTAATATTTTAAGTGGAAAACCCTGAAACTTGAGTTAATCATCAATCTTGAGCAGTGATTAAACAATCAATGAAATATGATTATTGTAAGTATCAAAGAACTTACCATTTCTCTGATTTGCTCATTGGGAAATAATTTTTACAAACTGAGTTCCTCTTAAAACTTAACATTTGAACAGGATTTTCTCAAAATGTGAATTTTGCAATTATAATTTGCCTCTCAACCTGCAATTTGATTAAGCCTGGCATATTTCACTAAACGAGATAAAAATTGATGGCAAACTTTTTTTTTTACAATTATTGCAAGCAAATATTTTTTAAATTTTGTTGTTTAATATTATTGATAATGTGTGTTGAAGAAATGCTTTGTACAGGAGTCTTGTGAGGTGCTACCTCCAGTTTCAATTTGCTCTTTTCTAACACCTGTTTGGCTTACACTTAAGAAATTGTGAGTATATTAATGTTGCTCTGCAATGATTTTGAAGAATAAAGTTAGAGCACTGCCCTGTGGTAAATCTGCTCATTTGTCTTTCTCAATAAGCAGGTACCACTAAAGGTAACATCAACTATTGTTTGGCTTAAGATCAAGTAATACCCCATATGTATTGCTCATTATACCATGCAAGAATAGGCAAGATGGACTGATTTTTTGCCTGTCTTCATTTCTTTTGATCAAGAGTTTTTCCTAGCTCCTTGGAGCAGCTATGTCCTGACACCTTGCAGTATGAAGGGATGTAGATAACAATACAAAACAAAAGTTGGAGCAAGTACCTAAAATTGATATTAATGAAGGAAACAGTGGAGAAGTGATCAGAGCCATGGAAATCCATCACCTTGCCACTGAAAGGACTAGTAAACTTGAGCATGAAGCCATCCACCACCCGAAAAACAGTGCTTTCAAGACAATTAATTATAGTCTTGCATCTTGTAACACAGGGCTAACAAATTTGAGTTGAGGTCATTAGAATTGTACATATATGAATTCCTCAATCTGTAATGATTCTGGTTAATGATTTTTCATGAATATTGCTTTCAGGTGGACAACAATGTTACTAGGCACTTGTCGCTTCATCTGAAGTCTGAAGTTGATTGGGATGTAATGATTCTGCACTATCTTGGTCTGGACCACATTGGACATACTTCAGGGCCATACAGCCCCCTTATACCTCCAAAGCTAAAAGAAATGGATAAGATAGTGCACAGAATATATTCAGCGACGGAAACATGGGTGAGTGTCTCATACCTCTCAGACTTTTCAAGATAAAAAATATGACAGTCATTTTAAAAACATTTCTTTTAGCTCTGATTTTGATAATATTATATTAATCTATCACATGTACTCACCCTCAATTGTAAAACTTTTTAGCAACTGTTCTCATTATTCATAGATGCCACTTTTCCTCCTTTTTGCTCCTGTTGGAAAGCTCAGACTCACAGATAGTTTTATCTTTCTTCTCTTTAGTTCTTGCATCTATCATCAATTTTGAAATAAATAAGAAGAGGAAAGTACTTCTGGAAAGAGAACACTTTTCTTGTTCTGTAGATCATGGACAAGTAGTGTGGTACTAGACATTGCTGACCTCCATGAAATTTTCTTCCTTTTTCAAAATTTGTCAATGACATCTATGCATTATTGTGATGGGATATTTACTCCATCAAATGGTGTCAAGTTTTGTTAAGTGTTTAACTGAATAAAACTACTTGTCTTCTTCAAACTCCCAGCTAAACAAAGCCGGCATTCGTAGCCTCCTGGTGGTGTGTGGTGATCATGGTATGAGTGACCAAGGGGGACACGGAGGCTCATCTCCAGCAGAGATCTCAGTACCATTGGTCTTCCTCAGCCCCAGCATCAAAGTTGAAGGTATGTATCAACATCTGCTTCTTTCCACATACAAGATAACTGAGCAGTGAAGGCAGGTTTTTTTCCTTGACAGATTGTGTTGACTGACGGAAAACTTAGCTCCCATTGAATTAAAACTACCTGTTGAAAGTCAAAACAACCAAACAAGTTAAATTAACTTCACAGTTTCACACACAACAATCTGGCAAGACAACTGCCAGTCAGACCTTAATTAATTGAGGAGAGGTTTTTAGGTAAGTGACTGCTCAGTATCAATTTAACTTTCACAGCTTTGTATTCTGCTCTCTGAGTGTTTGTATGACACAATAATGACTAAATGTCATTTTTGTTCAGGTTTTGGGGAGTTCTTAACTAATTTTTAACCATCCAAAGTGTTATACTGTCTCCAATACCCCTTGAAACTGTTGATTTAGATGTTAATTTCTAATATTAATGTTGAATAGAGAATGCACAATAGTTGAAATTAAATCATTTTACTTTTTGTCCTATTGTGAACAATTAACTCTTAAAAGGGTGATCAACGCTGCCAGCGTTGATCGGTATTTCCTGTATATGGTGATGAACGCTGTCACAGTCAATTGTGGTTCTTGCTATTGTATCGTGTGTTGTACAAAGTTTATATACCTATAAACACTTTGACACTCAAGTAGAATACAAATATCAAGAGTTCATACAAGAAAATAGTGCCAGGCCAGTTTGAATTCTATGGTGGTTTATTGTGCAATAATATTCCACTGTATCCACTTTTGTTATGATTTTCACTTCCTGGAAGGATCTGCAGGCTTAGAGGCTAACCGTAATAGGTGATAACGATCAAAATAAAAATTGGGTACCTTCTAATCGTTTTTCTGCTGAATATATGTTAAGTTTTTATGATGGCGGTGATATTGTCACCTTTGATTGTGATTTTAGCTCCAGTAGGGGTGACGAGGATAGTGACTGATACAAGTTTTGATGGGGAATTGCCCCCTCCTTGCACCGTTCATAGAGAAAAATGTCATAATTATAAAATGCCTGGATGGATTTTTAAAATTCAAAGTTCCTTGTACTTCTCTTGGATTACACTAATCACAAATCAAATACCAATGGAGTATGAGGATTTTTAAATATTTTTTTATTTATTTAAACAGAAACATCAAACTACATCCTCTTTACTTACAATAAAATCCATACAACTTTGATTTGGAATCTGTGTTAAGTGGTTAACAAAACCTTCATGTTGGCCCCAAACTTCAGATGTCATTTGACATTTGTCGTGGAAATTCACTCCTTTTTTAGTTTTCATAATTTTTTTTTTCTTTAAATAAACTTCTCAATTAGAAGAAAGTGAAGCCAATTATTTCCTGTATGGAACCCTTTAGTCAGAAATCACATCTGTGATAAGAAGTTGACTCAAATGAGAAAACAATAATCATTATGAATCTTGATTGTCCAAGGACAACACCAGTTCTATGTTTGGTTTGCATTACCACGGTGAAAATGACAATTCATATATCTATGTGCATATAAGTTGTAATGTTGAACTGATACAATAAAGTTGTGAGACACTTAGTTCAGGTTTTCATCCTGTTTCTCCTCACCCTCTGACATCGCATTTCACCATGTGTACCATTATTAGATCATGTGAGGAGAGGCTCGGTCTTGCAAACAGATCTGTGTCCCACCTTGGCTTTGCTGCTGGGACTGCCAATTCCTTTCAACAGCCTCGGTAAGATCATCACTGACACGCTAGTGGACTATGATTTGCTGCAGAAGGTCTCTGTCTTGCATCAGAACGCCCAGCAGGTTCTACGGGTTTTCAAGAGTTTTGTCCAAGATGTTGGGAAAGGTTTGTTCACTTTGAAAACTTAATATGTAATCGATAGGTTTATTCTATTTGTTATTTAAAACATCACATGATGAAGAGTTATATCATCACAAGGAGAGTCCTTTGATTCTATGATGTTTTGGTCGTGTTCAGTAGTGGCATTTTGTTAGAGTGTTGTAATAACCATTCAACTTTACCTGGCATTGTGAAGGTTGGAAAAAAAATTTTTTCTTTGGCACATGAATTTAATGAAATCCAGAAAAACCTCATTTATTTGTGTGGAATTATTTTTTTTAGCCAAAAGATGGACGTGCATGAGTAATGAGCAGAATTGTTGTTGAAATTTAATGTTTCCTTTTAATATGAGTTGGTTTAAACCTACCTGAAAAGTAATTTTTCTTTCCACTGAAGTTTTTGTAACCTGCCTCACAGGTAGCAACACTTAAAATTACAATAGTATAGACAATAACGATTTAACAATACGTATATGCAGTTTTACAGTTCCGCATATTGGGTGTATATGTACTGTTACAGTTGGACGTAAGTTTTTGTATTTTTATTTGTTATACTTTGTGTATTGTCTCCATAGGTTTAAATTTAACTATTATATTATTATATCGTCTATTTTTTTAATGATTAGTAGCAATTTGATGGGAAAGAAGGGATAAGACTTGTCACTGATCAGTGATATCAAATTATAACATACTGTAATTCAATAACATGTTTTGCTCATTACGATTTGGCAGAGTCTGCCTACATAATGTACAGGAGCGCTCTGGAAGAATATGAAAAGTGGAAGAAGGCTGACCCCATGTCTACCGACAAATGGGAAGAGCAGGGTAGGCTTTGTCTGACTATGTTCTCTGAAAGTCTCTCACTGATGGCAGAAAAAGTGGGCAAACTGTCATCCCAGTATGATCTGTATGCCATGGCAACGGCTATATTTCTTCTGTGGCTGGTATGATAAAAAGATAATTTATTTATCATTCATTTTGTTTTAATGGCCTTTTAGTCGCAAAGAGATGATTTATGTGTCATTTTCTATTATCTGCTTTTGATTTGATGGGAACATTAAAATCAAGTCATCTCATAGTAATTTACATATGCATCTATTTTAGTATTTTGTTGTTGTTGTGTATCAGGGGAAATCCAACTGACAAATGATTAATGTAAAGATGACTAATCCAGAAAACCTAATCTGCGCTTGACTTATTTACAAATGCAACCAATTCAACAACTTTGCGTATGATTTTAGTTTTAGGTGTTACTCATGAATGTGATAAATAATCTATCTGACTGCAATATAAGGTGGCTGAGTTAATTCTGTAAGAAGTTGAAAACACAGCACATCTTTTCCTATCTTCAACTGTCCCTATTAGTTTTGCCATCCATGATTCATTAAATCACCCGACATGGCAGGCAGTGTAGATGGCTTGTTCATAGCAGTCTTGCATATGCTTCTCCCTGAGTCAGGTCCGATGACATACGGACCTAACATTATTACTGTCTGACTATTGAATAGATAGGGATAAGGAGACAGGAGTATCTTCTTTTGAGTGTTTTTTCCTCTATTGACAGTGGGGGCGGGTCGTAAATTATACTCCCTAAGTGTGGCAAGGCAAACCTCTTAGTAATGTATGCAAACACAGTGTGCACAGTTCTTGTCTGGAGACACATATGTCTGTTTATAAATACAATTTTTTTCCAGAAAAAACCCCCCAAAACATTGCAAGCCTTGATATTTAAAAAGGATAGATATTGAAAAATTTTCAGGAGTATACTGTCATAGTTTTGAATCTAAATAAAGTATTTGATAGCTTTGATAATACATTATGATCTCAAAGTGTGTACTTTACTTTTGTTGATGGAGTGCAACTGTCCCCGTCCCCAGCTGCTGGCCTCCCTGCTAGTGTCCAAAGTGACAACGGATTCCTCTGCTGCGCCCTCAGTGCCTCTCTCCACACACCTGGTGGTGGTCCTGCCCATTCTAGGCTCTGTGTTCATGACGCACATCACCATGTGCACTGGTGAGAACGAATGCGATGATATAAGTATCTAACAATAATTGATAATGGAGACCTTGAGTTCCAGGTCAATCAGTTTACTTAAAGAAACGTGAAAATGACTGGGTGGGGGGGGGGGGGCTTCTTATAGGGTATCAAGACAATTCAGATGGTCATGTCAATCTCCTCTTTACATGCTGCTGAACTACAGTATTCACTAGTGAAGACTCAGAGTTCCTTGGAAGTCAGATTTAGGAAAGATTTTTAGATTTAGATTGGAAAAAAGTCAGTTGGTAGGATATCGGGTCATAATGATCATTTACAGCAGTTAAAAGTTTTATTAATCTACAAAGAAATCCTGGCTGTGCAAATAGCCATGATGGATGGCATGATCTAGGAGGGGGGCGGGGGAGGGGGGCTTCTAGTAGAATGAATACGGTAGATCAGTACAACAGTGTGGTCTTGCCAATGCACAGATAAAGTTAGTGCTATTGAAGCATGCAAATACGCTCCGCCCCTCCTCCTTTACCATGCTGGGTCCCCATTCACACCACGAGTTGTTGAGGCATTCTTGTCCAAGCGTTTTATATGATAGCAAAGACAAGGCCAGAACCTTCAACATTTACCATGGGAGAGTGAGGCTTAGGGTTCTGAGTTAACCAGGACTTTGATGTTAAATACTGTGTAAATGAGCTTCTTATCATAACTGGAGTCATTATTATTATTATTAGCTGTTGTCCATATACACTCAGAGGCAATTAAAGCTTTCCACCTATCTTAGAGGCAATAAAAACATTCGACCTATTGAATTGAGCATAACTTTGAAACTACAGAACAGAACCACTCCAGATCTGGTACGATAATGATAAGAGTATCACAAAAACAAAAACAGTGACATTGCTTTTTAAGACAAACATTTTTTTTGCCTTATTTTGGCAACAAACAACACAATGGTACCAGGGTTTTGCAGTTTAGCAGAATGGAAACTTTCCATCGCCTCTGGACATATTTTACCATTAGAGACTTATCTTTGAGTTAAAGTGCTCTGTACGGGATATTTACCATAAGATTATTTCAATGTTTTGCAGCGGGGTTGCCAAGTGCCTTGATGTGCGGCTCCTCCCAACTGAGTATTGGTGTACAATTCTTAACTGCCGAAGTCCTGGCCTCAACAATGCTCCATATAGTGTCTGCTAAAAATAGGTTGATGTCACGGGAGCAGTTGTATAAGGTAATAAAATAAAAATACATTTTTTGACAGTATGTGAGTCTGTTTTTGTGTTAATGTTATTTTGAACAGAATGTTTAAAATGGTGTACAGTTACCTGTATGCAAATTGACCTTATTTGTCATTGTTATTTGCAGAAGACCTTGGAGGTAAAAAAGGAAATTATTTTCTGCTCAAATTAACTTGTTAGCACAACGCAACTCTTTTGTCATCTTTTACAATCCATCCCAAAGAAATGTGATTGCCAAGAACCGTTACCTTCATTAGGCTATACTGGTGCAACATAAGGAATTGGAAGTAAGGATATAAATATAACATTTTTGATACTTTATTCTGTATGTTTGTAGCATTGTTTTGTTCATTTATACTTTCTCATCAGGTTTTGATCAAAGATAGGAGCGGCATGGAATGGTTTCTGATCTTGGCAACTGTGGTTCACACCTTCACCTTGTTGTCCAGCAGTTTTGTGGAGGAAGAGCACCAAACCTTTTATTTCCTCACCACTTCCATCCACATCTTATTGTTTGGGCAGCTCATGTTCAGATTAGTTAGGTCCCAGAAAATAGGCCATTTGAAAAATAGATCCTCCTTAAGTATGATAGAATCAAGAGAAACATATGACAGTGTGAAAGACGACAATACACCTTTTCAAGATTTAGGAGACTTGATCAATTATAAAAATCATGAAATCAGTCATCAGAATACAGGAGGAATAAATAATTTTGATGTGGAAAACTCAGAAAATGAAACTCCTGAGAAACTTGATGACAGCCGCAATTCCATGAAAAGTTGCCGCTCTTGGAAAGAGGGAACTAAATACTCCAAACAAATAGGAGTAAATGATGGAAAAGAAAACTTGCAAGGTCAGGATTTAAGAGATAATTCAGACAATTCAACTCAAGGTTATCCCTGGAACAAGACAAGGATCAAAGAAGCTGCACAAGCTCCCCTCAGTGTTGCTTTAATCTTGGTCTGTCTAAGGATTCTGAGACGGTGGAATCAGACTGGCAACAAATGGTTAGATGTTCCTGACCTGGGAGATTGGCTGGTGAAGTGAGTCGTTGAAAACTGTGTCCCTTTTCAATGGTTGTTAAACAAATAATTATGTTTTGTCATTTAAAAATTCACATCCCAACAAACCCCCAAATAATCACAGAGTTGTCGGGCGACACTGAGCAGTGAAAGTTGACAGAAAAACCGAACCTGATGTTTCATGTGTCATAGGCTATTTAGATTTTCAATCGAAATACTCCTTAATGTGAAAAAAAAATACCATTTGTTCCATGTTATCTTTTAGTGTAAAGTTGAATTTTACTTTAACTATTTAAGTTGGAGAAGAGAATTAAAGAATACAGTGCACCATAAGGCACAGTGCGCAGTTTTTGATTGTGTGTGTGTTATTTTTTGTGTTCGTACGTATGTGAATCAAATAATCAGACTGAACAACATTTGAGGTAGTTTGGACAAGTGTCCTAGAGCTGGATCTGGAAGGATCACTTATCAGAGAATAAATTATGGAATTTACTTGGATTGTTTAGTGTTCTTTTCAGAAAACTATTCCTGCAGGAGAGGAGAAGTTTGAGTCTCAAATTCTTCTGATTTAGCAAATCTGTTTATCTCAATATTTTTTCTCTCTCTCATTTCTGAAGAAGATAGAAAGACATTTGCTTCTAGGATTGTTTCAATTCTTTGTAGATGAATAACTTGTTCATGTTTTCTTTTCTATATATTCACAGTCCAGACCACAAGCCCATATTATCTATGGTAGTTATCTTCTCCTATACATTCATCGGTGTCAGTAGGCGGGTCTCTCTCAGCAAACCTCAAGCTGTTCTGGTTAATCTATCCCTGATGGCAGCCTATCTGTCCAGAGCGGCTAGTGGGGTCCTCATCTTCCCCGACAAAAGGTTTGGCAGTGACAAGTAAGCCAAATAGCGAGAGAGTGTGTCAAATGACGTGGTCGTTATCATTACGATGAAAATAAAATATTGGCTGATTTTAAAAAAAGCAAGCACACTGAGTTAGACAATGTCATTTTCACCTCATTAGAAATAGATGTATATCTGGGAGGTCCCCCTGGTTGTAGACATGTTGACTGTCTGAAAAAATATAATATGCCTAACAGGTGGCTTGTATTGTCAAATGTGTTGTATGTGCGTTGTCTACCAGCGATATGGTATTGTAAACCACTAAGAGCATGGGGAAGACTGAGACTGAGCGCTTTTCAAATATTATATTTTATTTCTACTCTTACTGGTAACATGCAATGAAATTTCAACTCAAGCATTTTCAAATACATTTCTCTTGATTTTATTTTCTACAGAGGCGTACCTGAGGCAAAGCTTTCTTTTCTTTGTATTGGATTAACAGTCCTGCTATCTCTGTTCACCTCCTCAAAAGTGGAAGCAGAGAGTAAAAGGACAAGCTATCTACAGTTAACAAAGGACACCAACCCAAAAGTTCGGAAGCCTTCTGACGTGTCAAATTCAAGACAGTCTCTTGGACCTGCCAGGTCTAGACTTCAGTTAAACTCAAAAACTGACAATAATACTCTATGCAGAAAAAATTCAAAGGAAGGAAAAGACGGCAATGGTATAATCATCAGAGCCACTCGTTGTAGTAGTGAGTCAGTAAGTCAGGTCAAAGGTCAAGCACTAAATGGTTTCATTGCTGCATGGCTGTGTTTCATGTGCCTGGTCCTCCGCCCTCACAATGCACCTGTGGTGGCCATCATGTCTCTGATGGAGCAGCTAGCAGGCTATGTTCTCTGCAGATTGAAATGGCCATCAACATCTTTGCTGCTGTACTGCCTGTGGATGGGGCAGGCCTGTTTCTTCTTTCAGGTTGGTTTCTGCTATGATTATTCAATATGTTTTAGGTACCTTCGATAGAATATCTTACACATCATGCACAGAAGATACAGTGGAGCTCACTTATAAAGCAAACTCTTATAAAAAACTGATGGTTGTAAAGAGATTTTTTAGCACCATATATAAAGAGTCAATACATAAATCCACACTGATATGTAGAACAACTGATACAAAGCACTCATCTGGAATGTCCCAAGCTGTTCTTTATATCTATTGTAGTTAACTGACCTACCAAATGGAAACTTATTTTATTTTAAAACAAGTGAGAGTGAGAGATGCAGCAGTGCCAACACATAGATCATTATTTCATCCCATCACTGGAAAGATAATGGAGAACAACTAATCACAGTGCTTAATTTCTTTTACAATTTACAGCTTCATTTAAAGGTCATGTGGCCAGGCATCTCCTTTGTGAATTGGATAATGCTTTCAGTAAAACTAAAACGGGATGTCCGTCAAGAATGAAAATGTTGAATATTTGGATTTTCTGAGATTATGATCAACAGTTTGTTGTTTCCAGGGTAATTCCAACAGCCTGAGTACCGTGGATGTGTCAGCAGGTTATGTTGGGGTGACTGAGTACAACCCAGTCCTCATTGCTGTGCTGATGGCCCTTGCCACCTACAGTGGGCTCATTTTCTGGCTGCTGTCTTTCCTCAAACTGGTGTACCATATATGTGCTCTCCAAGGGATCAGGTAGGTTAAAAAAAAAAAGAGCAAGTGGGTGCAAAAGTAGATTCATTCTAACTGGTCAATATTTTCTGCATTGCATATGTTTACTTGTATGGCAGGAATTGTCTCTCTCTCTGTGTCAAGAGATTCGATATTTCTCAAGAAAATGGGTCTAGGTATTTGTTTATGTCATCCCTAGAACTAGAGATTTTACCCTTTATGGTCTTCATAAAGTCTTTGGATTTAGGCGTTTTGAGAAGCTTGGGAACTAGGCCTCAGCCTTGAGTTGGGTACAGGTACACGTACTGAAAGCTTCCTTTACTTTTCAACCATAGCAGTAGCATTTATTAGATTGAGGAATTAGATTTGAGAAAGTAGGTCAATTCTTTACCTGTGATTAAAGACTACTGCAGTGTTAATGATATTTATCTGTATTTATAATTCAGTAGCTCTGCCAAATTGCACAGGTACTGTAAATCACACATTTTACTAAAATTAACAATTTTGTAATATTATTACAGGTAACCAAGTTTCCTTTTATTTTTTTTACATTGCTCTCCAAGACTGCAATGTTAGCTGGCATCACTTGACCAAATAACTATATTGGATCAGCCACTCTTTAATTTGCTGCTCCTTTGTTTTCTCTTCATATGTCACAATGCCATTTTCATTATATTGGGTCACTCTTCTGTCTGGCAGCACCAGTGTCATGTCTTATGTGATTTAAGATTATATGAAATTTGTAGAATTAGTTCACATCTGTTGAAATATTTTTGTTTGATCCAATGTCCTCAGGGTGGGCAGTGTGCTCCAGCAGTCGCTCATCTGCTTCGGGCTGAAGATGGTCTTTCCACTGGCTGTTTATTGCATCGTTGTGTCAACGCAGCGTTTCCATTTGTTTGTGTGGACAGTGTTTTCCCCAAAACTTTTATACCAGGGCATGGAAACTCTTGTTTTATGTGGGTTTTTTCTTTGTTTATACTGTTCAAGTCTTTTTATGAAATTTTAAGAAAATTTTTTATGGATGTCACAAGTCAGTGTTAATGTATTTTAAATGTAAGCTTTCTATTCCAAGAAAAACTTTCAGATAAACATCAAATCACTTTTAGAAAAATGACGTTTTCTCTCCGTTCAAAGAGTCTGAAATAAAATCTTCTCTTCTATTCTTGTGTGTTGACATTTGAAATTTCCAAATTTAGACCTGGAATGTTATTCGTATTCATCTCAAAAGAAATTCTTTTTGCTCTGCTTTTATCTTTTCATGTCCCTTGATCAAAGTTAAAAACTTATTTAATACTCCACATTCTGTGTCATGCACCTTCTTTATTTTATTCCATTTGAAGCTGAAAAAATAAATGTTAACCTTAAACAAAATAAATGTTTTTAAGGATCAAGGCTTTGGTCCGTATTCTTCATTCCACAAGGGCTTACTCAGGGTAATGAGGAATAAAGATAAATTTATCTTGTGTTTCTAAAATTGTTCTTCATTTTTTTTTTTTACTTCATTTTTCATACACACAATTCTTTATATTTTTTCGCTGATTACTCTTCTACAGTCATCAGTTAACATTGGTGTTAATTTTTTTTCTTCTCCTGAGACCAAAGATTAATTGTAAGTGTATAGTATAGTTCTGATTTTTTTCTCAAATTTTTGCTTTTGGGATTAGATCTCCCTCACTTTTCCTTCTCCAAACAGATCGTCTTTGTTTTGGAAAAAGTTACTGCCATCAGGCAATCAAGATTTCTTTTCAGAAACTTTTTTAACCACTAAAATACGACTTTTGTAATCATGAATCTATGATTTTTTCCTTACTTTTTGTTTTGCTTTTGGTTATGTATCCATAATACTGTAAAGTGGGGTTACTTTATTACTTATTGGCAAACATCTAGGGTGGCCCAAGTTACCCTGCTATGGGGTTACTTGGGCCACCTTATAAGAATTGATGTAGAACTCCAATCTTACCCTATGTGGGGTTACATTTGCCTTCTTATTTGTCAGTTTGTGAAATGTGGTCTTAAAAACAAGTTTGATAGGAAGACATCTGATTTACAGCATCATATCCATTGATTATCTAGTGATTTTTTAGAAAATTTGCTTTAAGTGTTCTAGCGTTGGATAATTTTTCTGTTTGTTATTTTAATTGGAGGTTTTAGGGCCCCACAACACACAAGGGTCATATAGGAACCCAGAGGAAAGTAAGATGCTAGAATAATTACCACTCATTTAGGATTGGCAGTGAGGCAAGGTAATGTTATTACTCAACAGCTTACCTTAGGAAGCCTACATGTACCTCTTTACCTCACAAAAAGCAAGAATGTGAATAAGTTTTGTTGTGTTATCCATATCCCTTCATATCACCTTAGCTGGGACCCAGCTCAAAGGAGCTGAGAAAACTTCTGAATTACAAGAAATGAAGACAGGCAGATGATCTTGCGTGGCATAAAGAGCAATACATGTGGGGTATTACTCAATTTTAAGCCAAACAATAGTTGCTGTTGCCTTGGTGGTATTTGCTCATTGAGAAAGACTAATAAGCCAATTTACCAAAGGGCAAGAATATAAATATATTGCCTTTAATTTAGTAAAGATTAATTTTTTTTAAAACCTCAACATTTTGAATGCAATGATTCACCTCTTCTCCATTATTTATTGTGGCTGCCTCTGGCTTCCAATTGAGGCATCCATTCATCTTCACTTGAATGCAGGTTATTCAAATGGTGATAACACTTGAATTTTGGATGAGATTGGTAAATCTAGCTCAAATTATAAAGATAGCCTAAGTAACCCCATCCTTAATTAGAAAAGCATTGATTACTTGGGCCACCCCCTATAAAACTTAACGGAGAGAGTCATCTTTAAAAATCTCAAATAATTTTATCTCTATAATGTATACTGTAGCCTTAATGCAACATATGATTGACCTGTGTTGATTCATTTATGCTGGACCAACGAATGTTTGAGGGCAACTATAAGGCCAAGGAGCATGTTGATTCCTCAAACGGCAGCCAACTTGAAAGATCCAGATTTTGCAGAAAAACGCTGCACTTGCAGACATATTTATTTATGATTATTTTGAACAATTGTTTAAGAATGTAAACATAATACAAAAAATTACTGATTTTGTTAGAATTTGAGCAAAAAAATGTTTGAAAGAGCACTATTCTGTTCCAAGAGAAGTGATCCAAGTAACCTCTGGTGGCCCAAGTAACCTCTGGTGGCCCAAGTAACCCCTGGTGGCCCAACTAACCCTTGGTGGCCCAAATAACCCCTGGTGGCCCAAGTAACCCCTGATGACCCTAGTAACTCCTTGTGGCCCAAGTAACCCCTGGTGGCCCAAGTAACCCCTGGTGGCCCTAGTAACCTCTGGTGGCCCAAGTAACCCCTGATGGCCCTAGTAACTCCTTGTGGCCCAAGTAACCCCTGGTGGCCCTAGTAACTCCTTGTGACCCAAGTAACCTCTGGTGGCCCAAGTAACTTCTGGTGGCCCTAGTAACCCCTGGTGGCCCAAGTAAACCCTTGTGGCCCAAGTAACCTCTGGTGGCCCAAGTAACCCCTGGTGGCCCTAGTAACTCCTGGTGGCCCAAGTAACCTCTGGTGGCCCGAGTAACCCCTGGTGGCCCAAGTAACTTCTGGTGGCCCTAGTAACCCCTGGTGGCCCAAGTAACCCCTGGTGGCCCTAGTAACTCCTGGTGGCCCTAGTAACCCCTGGTGGCCCAAGTAACCCTTGGTGGCCCAAGTTAACCCTGGTCCAAGTAACCCCTGGTGGCCCAAATAACCACTGGTGGCCCAAGTCACTCCTTGTGGCCCAAGTAACCTCTGGTAGCCCAAGTAACCCCTGATGGCCCTAGTAACCCCTGGTGACCCAAGTAACTCCTTGTGGCCCAAGTAACCTCTGGTGGCCCAAGTAACCCCTGGTGGCCCAAGTAAACCCTGGTGGCCCAAGTAACCTCTGGTGGCCCAAGTAACCTCTGGTGGCCCTAGTAACCCCTGATGGCCCTAGTAACTCCTGGTGGCCCAAGTAAACCCTGGTGGTCCAAGTAACCCCTGGTGGCCCAAGTAACCCCACTTTACGCTATTGTAAATACATTTCCTAATGCCAAGCAAATTGAACTTGAAAAATGTGATTGGAGTTGATTTGATATTTTGCTTGACTGTCTTTGTGGCTTACTCTTTTTTTCAACTTTCAATGTTTTTTTCCAACATATGCAATGTACACACAGGACTTCCAAATTGGTGTGCCATCTCCAAATCTCTAAATTGTCTAAGTGCTTGATCTTACTGTATCACGAGGATGTTACTTCAGAAGAGGAAAATAACCTGAAAAATTCTGCCCTCAGTGGGGATTGAAACCATTCTATCATAATATCTACAATATATTTCTCTGCCATTCTAAGATTTCGGATGTTTTTTCACCTTGACTTGAATGCGCATTATTTGTTTTATGTGATTTGAGCTGATGCCCTTTTGGCGGATGAATTATCCTCTTTTATTATTTTTACATCTAAGATTTTAATCTGATAGTTCTAAGGGCAGTTTGATTTTTTAAACCATTGATCTGATCATAACTGCAATCATATTGAATTTTGAATGTTTTTTAAGCAATATTTTAAAAGTTATCTTTCCACCTTTTGATACAAATGTTCAACAAAACCTAATTCGACTCTGTAAAGTTACTGTATTCCCCATTTGTTTTGTTTATTACTTTTTTTGTGGTGCCGTTACACTGTCAAATCATTCAAGCATCTTTTTGGGTTGTAGTGTTCTATCCTGTTGGTTGGATTTAAACATATTTTGTTGAGTGTCTATTTTAACCTTTATTTGGAGTCCTAACTGAAAGTTCACCCTTAAATTTACTCAGCTCAATTTCTTGGCCTGTCCATCTGGTAAGAAAGAGACCAATTTTTGTGTCCTAAACAGCTTGCATATATATGCCAATTTTTGTTTTCACCATAACCTGATTTATAACCTTTAAGTTTACCCAATCCTTTATTTCTCAAAAGTGTGTCCTTTTTTTGAAGTTGCAATTATGATTACAAGCAGTACATTTCCTTCAATATCTTTCAAAAGGTTGACCTCATTGTGTTTAAAGTGTGCATACTTATATATAGATGAATGCAGTATCCAGTCAAATACTCCACAACTGACACAAATGAACATAATGATAGACAGAAGTAGGTCTCATTTGCAACTGTGTAAGTGCATTCTCAACACAAAGCATGTCCTACAGATGAGGATGTGTCCCGTTGTTTCCTCGTCTTTGTTTCTATCATATCATATAACTTGGTTATTGCTTTACCTGACAGTAATGTATTCATTTATTTATTTATTTCCATGCAAGAATCTCTGGAGATTGTCTTTCTCAAGGTTTCAATCAAAAGTTTTAAATTTGGTTTTTGTGATTTGAATCTGTTTGGACAATTAACCACAGCTTCTTATCTCACCATTTCATTTACTTATACAATGCTTACCAACACATTGTTTTTTACTTGACATTCCAATTGCACTGGATAATCATTAGTTTAATATAAACTTAACAGACGTATGAGGTGTAATTTGTTGAAATAAAACTATGTACCATGAGCAACTGAATGAGATTGGCTGGGTGAGAATAGTTGAATGAACTAGGAATACCAGGAGTAACTGGGTGAGAATGGTTGGATGAAATAAGATTAGCAGGAGTAACTGGGCAAAAATGGTTGGATGAAATAGGATTACCAGGAGTAATGTTCAAAGTGATTAGGAAAAAAAATATGTTGTTTAGGGCAAGTGCTTGTCAACCTTACTTTGGACCGAGGCTCACTTTCACCCATGCTTCAGGGGCTGTGAATGTGGTGCTGCCCACCGAAACCAACTTTTCTGGTATTGTTTACTATCTGGTACTGGTATATTGTCTATAGCCCACCAAAACTCTCAGACTCCTGATCTACTTCTTGCTTGTTGAAAATACTTATTTAATTCAATCTTCACTCTCCCCCTCCCCTCCTTGAAACATTTCTTTTAATATAAAGATTGATGTGGTTGTGGATGAGACATAACTAAAACCAGAATTTTTGATATAAAGACCAATTAGCTTGTTTCTCTCTCTCTCTCTCTCTCTCTCTCTCTCTCTCTCTCTCTCTCTCTCTCTCTCTCTCTCTCTCTCTCTC
>JBCIKM010540640.1:0-17888 GCA_039654465.1 Melibe viridis | reverse complement strand
ATGAAATAAGGGATAAGCATTGAGTTGCAGACAAGACAACAAAAACAGGACATCACAGAAAAGGGGAAAAAGTAAGAGGATAGCTTCAGTGTAAAAGAAAAGAAACCGAAGTAGAAGAGCCCACCAGGGACTCCCACCAACCCAGAATCTTTAAACCTTTAACAGAGTCGCAAACAAGGCAACAAATACATCATAGATAAGGGTGAAAAAGCAAGACAATAGCTTCAGTGTAATAAAGGATAAGAAATTAGTAGAAGTGCCCATCAAGGACACCTGCCAGCCGCCTGCTCACAAGTCATTGAGGAGCCCAGAAGAAAGAAAATTGATACAATTAGTTCAGAGACAAGAAACCACAGAGCGACAATTTACAATGACAAAAAATCTCTCCAAAGAAAAATAAGCAATGGCCAACACTCATAACAGCATAATGGTACTGCCAGGATCTTTAAAACCCCTTTGTGTACAAAAGTAGTCGGTATGTTTAACTTGTGACCCTACATTCATGTACCAAAAGGCATGAAATAAGGGATGACCACAGATTTGCAAATAAGACAACGGGAAAGGGGAACGAGTTAAGAGTTAAACAGAAGTAGAAGTACCCACCAGGGACACCCACCCATTTGAAATTCTGTTTAAAACAGAAAATTGCGTCCCTGTAACAAAGATGTAATTACTATCCTTGCTAAATTTTTAGTTAGTTTTTTTTATGAGTTAGAAGTTGTGCGAAGCACACTTTCCTACTTTCTTCAGCTACATTGACTCAACACACCTAGTACAGTATTTATTAGCATCTTGATAAACACTATAGCTGGTTTTTGGGCCTCACAACACATGAGCCCAAGGGAAAGTAAGATTACAGAAAAAGTAAAAAGAGAGAACAGATCAAATAACAAGCAACAGAAGAGAGATGATTTACGCTGAAAAAAAAAATATCACTCACAAAACATTTTGACACCCCAAAGAGATCGACAATTTTTTTTTTTACTACAGTCCAGGAAGACCAAGATCTTTAAACCCCCTTTGTGTACAAAAGTACTCAGTACGTTTTACTTGTGACCCCGCAGTCATGTACTAAAAAGCATGAAATAAGGGATGACCACTGAGTTGCAGACGAGACAACAAAAACAGGACATCACAGAAAAGGGGAAATAGAAAGATGATAGCTTCAGTGTAAAAGAAAAGAAACAGAAGTAGAAGAGCCCACCAGGGACTCCCACCAACCACCTGCATTCAGGTCTTGCATCCTTATCCTATGCAATTGGAGTTCCACAATTTTATCAAAGAAGGATCATATGGAAAGGCTGAGTAATTGACCTCCACACTGAATTAGAAGTGATTTTGCCCTAATAAATTAGGACAGACAGTGAGTCAATATTTCTGCCTCTCCATCCACATTCCTTTAATAAAATAGTTCAATGTTAAGGAACATGCAACCAGATTTTAACATTGTTATTTTCATCTTGGGGAAATTCTTAAAGTTTTAATGAGAAATGCAAAAATTGCTTACATGAGGAACTTCAAAAGCCATATCTCCACAAGTTGAAAATGACATGGTCTGGCAAAAATGCTCAACTTAGCGAACTCTTAGAATTTCACTGCCCGGTTGAGGCAGCCAAGGTAAAGAACACCCATTCTTTCACATGTCTTTGGATACTATGTTTATGCCAATGCCAAAAGTTTTTGACAAAAAAAATTTAAACAAGAGGAATAAATCTGATATCCAAAGACAGTGCTGCATCTTTCACAGATCAAATTTGATAGTTGATTCATGTATAGGGAAATAATTCCAGACATAATAAAACAAAGCAAAGTTTTCAAAAATTTCTTTTATCCATTAATTCATACCAAATAGTTTGGCAAAAGGCATCCAGTTTCACTTGCACAACTCTCATTGCCCACACAACAATCACACTATTTTCCCAGCCACATCTCTTCCCTGTAGTTCACGGCATGAACAGACAAACCCAATTACACTACATTCACATATATGAAGAACAGTGTTGGTATTGTCAATTCCAATTTTAAAAATCCACGACCCAAAACAGCCCTTCACGAACATAAGAGTTAAAAAAAAAAAAAAACCCATAGAAATTGAAGATGTCAGTCAATAAATAATAATTGGGGAAAAAAAGTTCCTAGGGAAAAAAAAAAAAAAGATACACGATGAGTGATGAATGATAAAGCATGGAGATGGAACACAAATGAAACAAACAGACAATTTAACAATGCTGCCTACAATTCATCCTTCTCATGTGCGCTTTCACTTTCAGGTTCATCCTCTGCTTCATCCTCATCCTCATCTTCAGCCTCTTCATCTTTGTCCTTATTGGCGTCTTCCTCTTCTTTTCTCTTTTTCTCTTCTTCCTCTCTTTGCTTTCTTTCTTCTTCATCTTGGGCTTCCTTCATTTTCTTTTCAGCGTCTTTGGTCTTGCCCCATGTATCATTACCGTGCTCCTCTGCATAGTCAACATCATCACAGATCAGGAAGTTGTCAAAGATGGTGCCAGACTTAACCTGCAAAAAATAAATAATGATAAATAGATATAAATTACTCTCACCTAAACACTGGAGCTCTCCTTACAACACATTTTTCATTTTCAGTTCCCATGGATTCCTTGACAGCAAGATAAAGTATCCCAAACCCAAACCTAACAGTACAACAGAGCCTGTCTTGCACATTTTTCAGACCACTTCATACTAGTTACTTGGCAAACAATTTTCAATGCTCTCTGTAAAAAACAATTTGGAACATGTTGGGAATAGTAAGCCGTTATCACTTGCTTAGAGACAAAATAATTTAAAAAATCCCCTCCCCACAAAAACTCTTCAGATAAAGTAAATACTGAAAATACTACTACTAGTAAGTCAGATTATATATTTGTGTTCTAAGTTATTGGTGGTTTTGGTTTTAGGGTCCCACAAGATGCTAGCCTTCCCACATGCAAACACCTCACTGCCAAGTATTAGTCACCAAGGAAAGAACTAAATTATTCATAGGGCCTAAGATTGATTGATGCAAATTGGTTTGACCCATGTTTTTTCAAGTAAGTTATGTCTAGTAAGTAGTAAGTGTCAAAATGGGGCTCCAATCCTGGCCAGCAGTAAGTGATGATCAAAAATTCAAATCCATGGAAGTGGAGACCAGAAAGCTCATTTTATACTTTATTTAACATTTCAATGATGCTCAAGGGAGCAAAGTACGAAGGTTTGACACCATTTTGTATTATAAAAAAAAAAAAAAAAAAAAAGGGCGGTTGAGAGAAAGACAAAAAAGGGAAAGATTAAAAGAAGCGGAGAGCAAGCAGCAAAAAATTATATTAAAAAAACCTAGTTTCATTTATACAGTAAAGAGAGCTTTGAAATCTTTTTTTTTCAACAGCAAGTTAAAATATCACTTGACTGTGCCGTACCTGCCACAAATCAAGGCCAATATGCCCAAAGTCTTCATAGTGGTAGAGCTTGTCATCTGCTTCATACTCTGGGTTGTCAATCTCAGGATGCACCCATTTGCCTTTGTAATCAGGGTTGTCAATCTGCTTGGGCTTCCATTCACCCTACAAAAAACCCCAACAAATTATACGTTTTTACAATCCTTTCTGCTTATTGGCAGTACAGAAAAACATGCTTTTCACAAATGAGGAAAAAATAAAATATTACAAAGAATGTCAATTCAAAGCCAACAAAGGGGCATGGATACGAAATATGAAGATTGCAGATTTATACCAGGGGTGTGTGCATAAATTTCCTACTGGAATTTCCTTCTCCAACAATATTCCTACAGGACTAAGACAAAAAATTGTTTTCTTTGAAAAAATTTTGTAGTTGACAAAATTGTGAGTATGTAAAAAATGCTTTAAAATTAATTTTTCCAACACAAGAACATAATTTCTAAAAAGTTCAAATCTGGGGTGAGGTAATTCAAACACTGGACTATTGTTTGTTCATTTGTGGTTTTAGGGCCGCTCAACTCACAAGAGTCATAGAAGATCCCACGAGATAAAGCATGTATCAGATAAGGGATCGAAGGCAAAATGGTTGAGGTACTTGCCTTGCAACCAAAGGTAAAGGGTTTCAGTCTCACGCACAGTGAAAATTATTCGGATTGGTTCTCACTCCCTTGTGGCTGAGAGGTGCACTATTTATCTTTCAAAAAGGCTGCAGGTTCGATTCGCTTGAACAGCAAAATATACCAGGTTGTGCTTGTCTGAAGCCACTCCCTGACCCTAGGTAGGTAGGAAAGAGCGCCTAGTCCTACTGGAGACAGGACAATAAACAATGATGCTCTATGTGCACACCAAGAACCTATGACAATTGGAAAGTCTCAAGAGTGTTGCAAAATTCCCTATTAATTTCTATTTCTGCCAATTATACTCAGCAAGCCTGTCAGTCAGTTATTGGAATAAGAGAGTAGTAATGGGAAATTGAGGTTAAAAATTACCTTGTAGTCAGGGTTATCAATCATGGGAGGTTCCCATTCACCATCCATCTCTTCATCCCAGTCGTCAGGTTTCTTAGCATCGGGGTCAGGAATGTGCTCGGGCTTGTCCCAGTCTTCAGGCTTGGTGTCCTCAGGATCATCAATCTTTTCACGCTCATCCCAATCCTCTGGTTTCTTGGCGTCAGGATCCTGGGCAAGAATATTTTAGAGGATTTAAAGAAAAAAGTTGGGCAACTTATAAAATAAAACTCCTTTCAGAACTCCTCCAAGGATAAAAATCACACTTCATCTGGATTTCCATACCAGTACCGGTAACTTTTGTTGTGGAAAAAATTCCAGAAAGAACGCCCAAGCCCTGTAAAAAACATTAAAAAAAAAAGGACCTACAGTGGCAGCGACTGGACGGAAAACTATTTTACCCCCTAGAACTAGACATTTTGAAGTCTTTTAAGCATAAACTGTTAAAAAATGCATTATTGAAGGCAAAATACTTACTGGGATAGTTTTTGGTGGCAAGAAGTCCCAGTCCTCTTCCAGACTTCCACTCTCAACCTTCTCATTATCGATCTTAACCACATATGTGTTGTCAGGCTTCAGTATCAAGGTGTAAAGGTGGGTGTGAACATCATCCTACGATTTGGGGAAATAGGTGAATGAAGAGTCATGTGTCAGTAAGAAATTTATTTTGAAACAAATTAATACCATCCCTGAAAACCCAATTCATTTTCTGCTGTTGGAAGATTCCATCCCATGGTGATGATTGTGGACTTAGATTGTGAAGCCTTGGCTGGGAAATTGTATTACCCCAAGTAGAGGTAGTTCTCATAATAGTCAACCAAAGTTAGGGTTTGCCTGGCTATTACACTTTTAGATGACAGGTCAAAATTGCAAAAATGGTTGGGAACCCAGATTTAATACAAATTTTTTTTTTTATTGATGGTTTTAGGGCCCAACTGCACATGAGTCATAGAGCAGTTTAATACAAAGGTAACAAACAACCCCTGAGAAAAAGCCATAATGATCCCACAATTTATAAGTTTTAATCTCGTTTAAGGAACCCCGGTCTCTTAAAAAAAGAAAAGAAAAAGAATGAGTGAGAGAGAGAGAGAAAAAAAAAAGACAATATAAAACAACAAAATGAGAGCTCACCTTGCATCGAATATCTTTCTTAACCAGCATGTTCTTGCCCTTGTAGTTGAAGATTACATGAACCTTCTTGGTACCTGGGCCACAGATGTCAGGTCCTGAAAAATAAAATAATGTGCAAACCACATTTAAGACAGACATTTTAAGAAAACCAGAAAAGATACAGACATGAACAGTCCCCACATCTAGCTATAAGAAAAATTAATCATTCCCTTGCTGGTTTAGACAATTTAAGGGACTTTGCCAATATGCTATTTCCTAATTATTTGTATGTACCTAAGGAAGTTTGTAGCATCAGGTTGGGGTAGACAATAGTACATAGAAATAAGAGCTGCATCTGTAAGGACCCCTGAAAAAAATATCCTCAGTCTT
This sequence comes from Melibe viridis, assembly GCA_039654465.1. Lineage (NCBI taxonomy): Eukaryota > Metazoa > Mollusca > Gastropoda > Nudibranchia > Dendronotidae > Melibe > Melibe viridis. The sequence continues at coordinate 11,932 of JBCIKM010540640.1, read as the reverse complement.
TTAAAAAAAATTAGCCTATATCAACACTATTGCTAATTAGCAACCTAATCAGATTTCAGCGCGAAGGTGGTTTAGGTTTTATCAATTTTCGAACATATTTGTACAGCTATTTGAAAAATTCTTTAAAAAAGTAAGTTTAGTATTTTTTATAGCCAATAAGTCTAATCTATGGGTCTTTACCCACCGAACATAATGTTGTAGGGACTATCCCCATGCATATCCTTTGGATCGAGTTCACTTGGGAAAAGTTTCACATAGCCACCACCACAATCAATGTTTTGTTCATGTTTGACAGTGAACTGGACAACCAAAGTTTTCCCTTCATTGCTGAACTTGTCAAACTTGGCAGAGAGACCATAAAACCTGGCATCTTGGGAGGTCTGAATACCTGATGTGAAAAAAAAAAGAAAGAAAATGTCTAAACATTTAAGAAAAACGAAAGAAAAAAAAAGAAAAGAAAAAAAACACCATGCTCGAAGCCATTACAAGAATCAAATGATTCAGTCGGAGAAGGTTTAACGGTAACATATACCCTTTGTAAATTTCCCATTCCTGAAGAGTTGAATAATTTCAAGGCACAGATTTCAGAACCCAGAATAAGTTGCAGGAAAATGATGGAATCCTCAATTGACAATTCAAAGAGTCAATGACAGAAAAATTTAACTTTTGACTCTATAAAAAATGATGACTTTCATAACATTTTATGCATCATACAGAGAACAATGAACCATGAATTCCTCTGATTAACAAAAATTCATCTTACCTTTGTCTTTGTCTTTGTCACCATAAAATTTACCAGCAGTCCAGACAAATTTTCCACCATCAGATTTGTGTGTTGACTGGGTCCAACGGGATTCCCAAGAATCTAAACAAGAAAAGCATTAAAGACATTTATTTGAGGAAATTCTTCGGAACATAATCCACCAAAGCTGATCATCATTTCATCCTATGAACAAATACACAAGTTCTTAATCTTCTTTTTAGTTTCGTGGACCGTAACTCATAGTCATTGTGAATTGTGCTCATCTCCAAAAGGCCGCCCTTGGGGGTCTAACACACAACATTAATCATGGGTGGAAACAAGTCTTGAAAAAAAAAAAAGCTTAACTTTTTAATTGGACATCACTAGAGTAAAGCCAAGAACTACACATTTTTGCACCACCTCACACATTTACCTCTCCTGCCTGTCTGTGATGTTGGTCAACGAAAACAGGGCCCTAGATTGATCTCTCTGTGCTCATTTTCAAGTGGAATTAACAAGCTTAATTTTTGTGGTAAAATGCAATGAAGTAGACATAGGCCGGTGAATTGGTAGTTTGATTGGCAACTAAATTGCCACTTTATCAGAACAATCATACAATCGAGTGAGAAAAAGAAGACAACCCTGAAATTAATTTCCACTAAACTGACCAAAACAGCAAGCAAGCATGTGATAAAGGATGAATTATTAGAAGTCTGCGTGTTTAAAAAAAAACAGGGGTACAAAATTAGGAAATATGTAAAATTTACTACAGGTCTTTATAACTACTAATTAATAATAAGTGGGTTGAAAGTGAAAGGGTTGATTAAGTATAAGAAAAAATGTCTAAGGTTGAGTTTCTCTGTCATACACAGACAAGGCAGCTTGTGATAATAAAATATAAATTGCTGAGGATTTGCTCTAACAGACGTCTCCTACAACATACGATTGTCCGTTCATCTAGCTCGCCTTAGCTACCTGGAAAAGCTTTCAAGACACCACCCACTTTTTAGCCACGTCCCCTGTCCATATTTGAGAACTCAATCTTGGAGCAAAGATCGACTATGCAAGACAATGTAAGGCAAACATCACAAAATAAGCAACAAAAAACTAAAACCATCGAAATCTTCTTTGTACCCGAATAAATCTTTCCTTTTTTCTGGGATCAACAAGAAGATTAGACTGGTACCTCGTCTAGTCAGATTTTCAGTAAAGGACAGACGTTGGAAGTCTGATACTTTAACAAATAAAAAGATGTAGTTGACAAAAACACTACTTACCATCAACAAACTCTTCTTTGAAATAAACCGTTGGATCTGCAAAAGCAGCACCCAAAAGGGCTAATAACAGCACAACTTTCATTCTTGAAAACTATCACAGACTGACGACACAAACAGGGATTCCTCACTGAACATAGAATGAACATGCAGCAGGTCAGAAATAAATACGCCGGTACGACCCCCACGTGATGTCGACAACTGTCTATTCTTGATTGGTCAGGGATGAAACCAACATCCAATAGAAACCCACCACGATCAAGGGTCGGAAATACCCAGCGTGTCCCCGCTCCGTCAAATCGGAGTTGGCGAGGAGACACCACCAAGGGACGTAATCATGAGAAAAGAAACAAAAGCCAAACATCCGTTTTAAAACAGTTTCCGGACATTTTGTAAACTTCCGGTTAACGACAGACGCGACTTCAAGTTGAAGACTTGTTCGTGACTTGACATGAACTATGATGAACTTTAATTAATGCAGCTTTTACAAGATAAGCTTTATGTTACTATCACATAATTTTGTCAAGAATAAGATAGTGTGTCAAAGTACCTAGGATGAAAAAGCCCACTAGGCTAGAGAGTTTATCCCAAGCAATGAGTGACTAAAGATTCCTGTCTGCCAAGGAAAAGGAAAAGAGGTGTCATTCTTTACTTTGACAATGCCTGCTGGGCGTAGCAATGCATCAAGTTTATTGCAAAAAGTGAACAGCCAATTAAGAGGAGAGAGAGTCCCCATCAAAACAAAGGAAGAAGATGAATTAGCTGTGAGTAAAACATCTTTGATCACTTTTGGTCTTCTTCCATTTAACTGAACTGTTTAACTCATTGCCTGCCAAGCAGGGCTTACTACATTTTAGGCATTTCCGGGCTCTGCGCCACAGGCATTCACAGTGTGAGAAAAACGTAAATGTACTACCGAGAAAAGTACTGCTGGCATTTTGATTGAAATTGCAATAGTATCATATTACATATCAAATGAAAGAGCAGAGAGTATAGAATAAGTGCATGTAAAAATATTAGTTGTTGAGGTGAGACAACTGCTTCAAAACTTGAAAAAAAACGACAGAAAAAAATTGAAACCAGACTAACGTGAAACCAAAATTTATATTTACCTGAATTTTACAGCTTGAAAATTCAACTACATACACTAATCTCCAATAGTCCAACATTTCAGAATGTTTTAGAATAAAAAAAATTTACAGCATAAAAATTCATGTGTTTTGAGCAAAGTTACATTCATTTGAGTGAAACGTTAACACTTCATTCTTTATATCCTATGAGAGAGACAAAAAACTGGAAAAATAAAAAAATCCAGCCCAAAATGAACACTCACACCTCAGAATATAAAAAACAAGTCTTCTTTTACTTTCGTTTCCATCAGGAAAAAGAAGCAGATAATATGTGGCTGTTCATGGCATTTGAAGCCCTGGCCTTTGAGTTTAGATGTGAAACTCCACCTTAATGCCACTGCAGAGTAACAATGAACCTGAAAAACTTTCCCTGTCCATGGTTTGGAACCTACTACTTTGATAGGCAAGCTTGTTTCCTCTGTCACTGAACCCCCACTATCTATGTAAAGATCTGTAGATACCTTCTAATATGAAACAACAAGACATGTTGTTGGAGAGTATCATAGTGAGAATACTGTTATGTATTACATAAATTTTGGTTTGTGATTTTGAGTTTTAACAGAGTTTTACATATTTCCAAGGCTACATGTTCCAGACCATTGTTTCTGACATTGAACAGAGCTCTGATAATATTTTTGTGATCAATCTCTTTTTGTAAATATCAGAGTGTCTGGACTACAGTGGGAAACTGACTAATGGAAACATTCTTAGGTTTCTAAGCTCACGATGCTGTACTGAAATACTTAACTCTCACCTTCCACCCCACGATGCTGTACTGAAATACTTAACCCTCACCTTCCACCCAACCCCTGACACTTCCACCACATTTTTCAAACTTCATTTAAAGAAAAGTGTGTTGAGTTGCAGGAGACAGTAGAAGTAATAATTGAGTTTGTCTGTTTTGCCCTAGAGTGGTATATATACTGAAACGAGTAGGATTCACTAGTCTGAGGGTTCACTAGATCAGGTTCCCTTTAGATGCTTGATTTATACATATATCTGACAAAGGAAAACAACCAGGTTTTTTTTTTCTTTGTTTGTTTTTACAAAACTCTCAGCATTCTCTGAAATTAACGAAAGTGAGCTTGTTATAGTTTGAATGGTTTCAAGCTACGTTCACATTAAATAAAAATCATATCATTGACATAAAAATGAAACAATCATATAAATTTGATTCTGTAAAGTTGACTTAGTAATTTAAAAGAACTTTTCAACAGTTTTTAGATACATGTTAGATCTGAGACTTCTTATTATAGTAGACTAGTGAACCTGCAGACTAATGGGCATTTCTCATTTAAAACTATATGTCATTCCCTTTCAGATTTATCTGCAAGGCTTATCTCAGAAGACCCAGCAAGCACAAGATATTGGGTTTGAAGATCATGGAGACATTTCTATCTCAAGTGGTGTTGAAGGTTTGCAGCCTCCAAAGGGTCAGAGGTCGGGTAGTCCTGCAGAAGCTGCAGCTCCCCCAGTCGGCAGTGGCAGCAAGTTTCTCAAGAAAAAGAAACCAGATCATGATTTTGGGGACAATGACAATGAGGAAAAATTTGGCAACACTGAAAAAGAGATAGTGATTAAAGGGAAGACTAAAGAAACAGGTAGGTAGTGAAGTGCAATGTACACCTCAAAGCTTTGAAAAAAACAACCCATGCATGCGTTGTAGCTATATTTGAAGAGTACTTTTCACAGTAACTGCAATGCTCAGATAGCATAATGAACTACTTGATGATTTCTTTTCATCTTTTGATGATGATATGAAAAGTCTTATTGCACACAGCATGTTTTTAAGGCAAAAAAGAAAAGTCTCCCTTAAAATGAGCTCAGGATAGAAATGATTGCTCAGGTTATTAAAAGGATTTATGCTGCTAAAAGGTATTATGCTTTAAGAGTGTTGTTTATTGCAAGGTTGCTCAGAATCAGACCATGAAGAACATAGATATTTAATTTTTGTTTGATATTTCCACAATGGAACCCATATCAGTGTTTTCCTAAACCTCAGGTGTTTTTTTTTCCAACCTCATTACACATGAGGCTATATATTAATTTTGTGTGACTTGATAGGGTCGAAGCAAATTTAAGGATTATTTCTAGAGCTGGATTGATCCCTTATACTTCCTGTGAGAAGGTGGTAGTGGCAAAGCTTTCAGACAAAGGTTTTGCGAGGTTTTGATACACCTTTTTAAAATTGTAATTACTCCTCTGTTGATCTTAAGACACAGTTTTAAAATCATCTCATCAACTTGTTTAATGGCTGTTTGTCTTTTGCAATTTGCGATGTTGAAAATAGAATCCGCTCTGTCATTGTCATTGAAAGCTGCGGATCTTTAGACCCCTTTGTATATTTAAGTACTCAGCACATCTAACTTGTGACCTTCTAGTTATGTACCAAAAGGCATGAAATAGGGGATGACCACTGAAACTCAAACAAGACAACAAAAACAGAACGCAAAAAGAAAGGTGAAAAAGTAAGACGATGGCCTCAGTATAAAAAGAAAAGAAACTGAAGTAGAAGTGCCCACCATTATGGATAAGCAAAGTTTATTTTCTACAGTGCAGAACACATTTGGGGAACTCTATTGGACAACAGAAAATAATAGTAGAGGAATTAATTGTTTGAAGGAGAGTTAAAAAAAAACATTATTTCTTTTTTTTGTAAATAGGACTTGTGGAAGTGTTGACCATTATGAAATTTTGACTGCTGCATGTTTGATGAAAGCATGTTGAACTGCAGAAAAGTTTATCTTATTTTAAACTTTACTGCCACCCGCTATAGAACCCCTATTTGCCACTTGTGTCGCCTCCGAGGCTCAAATAGCACATAAAGACTTTTTTTTTCACACTTTATTCACCACTCGTCATACTGCTGCGGCTACTACTACTGATACTACTACCCTTTCTACATCTTCTAGTACTACTACTTCTTCTGCTACTATGCTGCCAATGACTGACTGCTTACACGGAATATGATGACTAAAGACTATTACGACAACATGTTTTTTACACAGAAGATAATAACAGGTGAACTTCTACAACCTTGAGAGAATGAATAGTGGTGTATTTCCAACTTCTGTTTTGAGAACGGGAGAGGGGGGGGGGGGCGGAGGAGAGAGAAAGTTTCCAACTTGTATGTGAGATAAAGAAGGAAAGGGTGGGAGGGCGAGAGACAGACAGGCAGACAGAAGGTGAAATTGGAGAGGAGGTGGCTGCTTGCAATATTTTAAAAACTCTCATTTGGGGGAGAACGAGAGGGGGAGGGAGAAGTGCACACGCGTTGACACACACACACAGAAGAGAAGACAGACAGACATACTAGATAGAGAGAGATAGAGCAAGTATTGGTGAATCGGATTACAAGAATAATAAATCCCTCTTTGTGCTATATGGGCTTCGGAGGCCACACGAGTGGCGTTGTGGGAAAAAATCATAGAAAATACAATATTAAACAAAATGAAATAGAACTTCACACACAGAACTATAAAAGGTTGAAGTAAGCATATCTACAGTTTCAAGAGTGTATTCCGTTTTTTAAAAACATCGTGGTGTATATGTAGAAGTGTGGGCCTCCCAGTCCAGCAAGTGGCAGTAAAGGTTAAACTCCCATGAGAGAGGAGTTTCTAAATCTCAGTTGTAGGGTTTACTGGGCACAATACCTACAAGAGAGTTTAAAAGTGGAGCTTATTTAAGAACTAAGATTTTAGTAATTTGTGGAGTTGAAATTCACACATGAATTGTCTTAAAACTTCCCCAGCTATGTCAAAGTCAACCACGCTCCATTCAAGTAGAACATCAGCGCTGGACAAAGCAAGTGCATTGGCAAATAGGATCAAAGGCAGATCAGCAGGTACTGTGCCAGTGAGAAGATACAGGCATGATGACAGTGAGTCTGATGGCAGTGTGCGAGGATCAGATATTGGCAAAAGACCAGGATCTGCAGACACAAGCATTGGACGAGATGGGAACCGCTTTTTAAAGGGTCGCAAGACAGTTGATGATAACTATGACAACATGAGGTCTTCAAGTCCATTAGTTGCACAACCAGAGAGACCTGTTGAAAAGAGAGAAGCTGCTAAAAGGAGTAAGTGCCTAGTTTTCTTTTTTCTCAGCTTTGATTAATAAATTTTTTCCTTATAAAAATTAGCTCATAAGAGCAGTCCAGAGGATTGCATTATTTTTTGTGGTTTAATCTGCTACTGATTTCTTGGAAACATGAAACCATTTTTTTTTTCTGAATTCTTTTTTAGGCAGCAAAACTAAGGGAGAAATTGTGAGGACTTTGGGAAGTGTGTATTTGACATCAGAGGAAGAGAGCCTTGCAGAATTCATCCATGCATTGTCAACTTCAGAGACATCCAAAAAACCGCAAAATGTAAGAATGGTGACGAGTTTTTCGCTTAAAATTCTGTCCTCTTCTCTTGTTATTAACTTTTGCTTCATGTTCTGACTTACTTTGTTTCTAAAATTTGATCAGGTAAATCTTTTTTTTTTTTTTTTCATGATTTGGATGGTCATTTGTGTTTGATGTCTTTATGCAACAAAGGTTTCTGGTACTATGATCATTTCTTTTCATCTCTGCAATTCACCAGCTTGTTGCCAAAAAGCAACAGAAATGGCGTAAGAAATCTCCATCACCTGTGGGAAGGAAGAGTGCCTCTCCAATACAGATGTCTAGGTCTCCGTCCCCATTCAAAAACAGATCTCCTTCCCCTTTTGATAGAGTTTCTCGCTCCCAATCACAGGACTCCGATATGGTTGAATCCATGGCGAGTGAAATAATGGAGGATCGACGAAAGCAGGATAATTCATACAGCTCTGATGATGACAAATTTAATGGTATAGTTACTATTTTAACATTAAATTATGTACCATTAGGTTACCTTTTCTTCTTTGAAGGCTTAATTTGTGGCTCAAACTAAGTTCTTTGATTATTTATAGTAAATTTTATTTTTGCCATCCATAAAACCAGATTCTTTAATAACATAATTAATAAATATCATAGCTGATAGATAGTGTTTGTCTCTTGTGCTTTCCTTGTCTTGCTTTGATTACCGGAGATTGATGTCAGGATGGCATCTTTGAGAATGTCCTTGTCATTTGTAAGAGATGGTGATGGACCCTAAATGTTATGAAATGCTGTTTTTGTTTTTTTTGGTTTCTTTTGTTTCTGCTCCATATAATATAAGTTTCTCAGCCCAAATATAGAGGGAAACTCTTCAAGTAAAGTTCTTGTAAAGCTCACTCATAGCTAGACACATAGAGAAAATTGTTTCTACGAGATTTTTTCCCCACCACCCAAGTTTGTATATTAAAAACATGTTGTTTGTCACACGATAAGTAGATACTTTTCACAAAATTTTAGTATTTCTTTTTGTCCACAGTCAACTTAATGGATATTAACAGCCTGTTGCCAGCATCTCCAAGTTTGGAAAGGAAGAAGGGTGGGAAAAAGTCAAGGCCCACATCTGCCACCAAAAAGACATCCAATGTAACATCAACATCAATATTCAAGGCTTCAGTCCCGGATGTCTTCAAAGCTGATAAACTAACAGACAGTATTGGCTCAAAAAATACTTCAGGAAAAACAAAACCCATCTCTTCGACTTCTAAAAGCAACTTATTTGAATCTTTCGGTGTTCAAATGGTTGATGATATTCTGGACATGGATATCAACGATGAAGGTAAAGATGGTAGCGCCTCAGAAGAAAGTGAAATTGTCACAGAGAAATCCCAAGACAGAGTAAAATCATTAAAGCGAGTGGATTCTGAGTCAGAAATCAGAACAGACCTTGAGCACAAGTCCAAGAAAGCTCCAGTAAAAGCACTGTCGTCCTCTGAGGATACTATCAGGTGAGCAGTACATGGGAACTGATAAGCTTCTCAATTGTTCTCATAAATATCAAAGATCAATACAGGGTGTTGATATGAATTCACTCTTATAAGAACAAATGATTAAAAAAAATTATAGTGTATTCCGTAAATTTTATGTACAATACACACATTTCCTCTGTTTTTCTATGTCTATGAGGGCCAGTATTTGTAGTGACTTTATTGTCAAGTTGGTACATTCACTCATTTTCCTACCTTGAGTAATTTGAAAAGTAAAAATTTGTTTTGTAGGATAACAAAACAAAACAAAAATCTTAAAAGGTGATTGAAATTTTTGCATACAAAATCTGGGGGAGGGCTATTTCCCAAACTTAGAAGTATCTTTCTGAAGAGCAATCTTATCCACTCTGCTTTTTTGCTATTCTATTGTTTATAGCTTTTCATTAAGTTAAATCCTGGTTTAAAATTTTATTGGCAAAGTGCATCAAATGGAAATCTGATATTATAAAAATCTTGATTATTGTTGTAGACATTTTACAACTTAAGATAATTTAACTTGGAGTGTTAAAGGGTATGAGTGCAAGCAGAGATTATGCTGGTATTTATTTTGGCAGTGAACGGCTGAATGATAGATCTTCCATTGGTAACACCAAGCTTGCTTTTTCATCGGATGAGAGAGAGAGTATTGATACTGAGGCAGACTACTCAGAATCCTTCATCTCCGAGTCAGAAAGTAGGACTGTTACTGACAAGGAAAGGCATCCAAACAGGCGTAAATCTCGTCACCCATCTTACAGGTAATTTTCAATTTCAATGTCATTCTTTCCTTTTATTCAATAGCTTTTTATAGGTGTTCTTGTCTTGTATTTTGTTTCCATTTGCTCTCTCTTCTTAAGTCTCTTATTCTATGGTCAGAAAGTCATAAAAGTTTTTTAGCCGGAATGGATTTTGATTAAGGAAGGCTTTTTGAATATTTTATAAACTCTCAAGTGATAAATTTACTAGCTGAACTGATTTTTGAGAATTCTTTTCTTTGTCATCTAAGACTAAGGAAGCTGGTTTTAAAAAGTTTTTCTTTACTTTTTTTTCTTTTAAATTTTGTTTCAGTCACAGTAGTAGAAGTTCTCGACGGCATCGGCACAAGGTCGTGATGGAGGAGAAGCGAGTGGACATTTCTGCCGCTGATGAACAGGGACAACAACACTATTGGAATGCCACTCAGAGAGAAGTGAAAGTGTCCGGCCCATTCGGACTTCAGTATGTTGACCCCATTCCTGTGGCAACACACGTGGTCAGTGCAGATGCTTTGGAAGGTAAAAGTCACTATAATCTTTTTGTTTTTCTAGCGCTTAAAAACAAATTTTCTCTTTTCTCATCGATACTCCTTTTCCTTCTGAAAAAGATTTTTATTTTTTATCTCTGATGTGATTTTCTCAGGAACATTATGAAGACAGGGTTGGAATCTAGACGCATTATGTCAGAGAAGTTCCAACTTCAAGCCCACTGAACCTTGTCTCTTTCTCTTTGCCCCTGTGGATAATTTGTTTATTGGCTCTTTTTGGTAAAAAAAAAAATTAGGTCCCCGTCTTCCCCCTAAATGTATGAAGATACAAAGAAACTCTTCTCTTTTTGGTTTACTATCAACTCCAGGTATTGTACACATTCACTTTTAAAAATTAATATCATTCACAAATGACATTGAAAAAAATATCATGAGGAGTATACACATGAACTAAGAATCATTATTCAGTTGACAAATTTCATTTATCTATAATGGAAAAATATTATGATGGAATTTGATAAAAATAGTGTCAAAATAATGATAATTTTATAGAGAACAGTTTGATAATCAATCTGAAATAATACAGAAAAAAGTATTCCATCGTAGTCTTCTCTCAACCACTCTTTCATTTTGTTACTACCTACATCGTTTGACTTGAGAGACTAATCGGGGACCGTTTTCCCGGTCTCTCATCTCACGCCTGAATCCCGTGTGTGTCCACCCAATCTTTATATGATTGGGTGAAATTATGAATTTCTTCGTAGCCGCCCTCTAGCCTCGTTACTTCGCAATCGAGGACGAGGTGATCGGTCGTCTGGACTTCCTTACGGCAGTGCGGACAGAGAGGCGTCTCTGTCTTTGCCATTCGGAAGAGGAGATCAGACGTGCGCATTTGACGCCTGCGTAGTCTGTTCGCCATACACCAGAGTTTTCTTTCACCCTCGTCGTATCCCGGGAGTTTCGTTCCTACCCTTTTGTGGACGATCTCTCCTCTCGGCAATCCTTTTTCCCACTCTGCTTGCCACTCGGCTATCGGGTCGTAGTCTTGCTTCGGTAACGAGGCAGCAAATGGTCGGTGTGATATCAAACGAGGACGGGTAGGCGCTCTTTGAACTGTCTCTCAGAGATGTCCCAAGTCCCTGGGGCCATTGAGGATTTCCTTCCACTTTTTCATCGCCTCATTCCTTCTTACGTGCTGCGATTTTATTGCACTCATTATGGGCAGCCATTCTGTTGGCGTCGGAAGTAGCGTTCTGGATATTTGTCGCATTGATTGGCAGAGCTGGGCGTCTGCCGCATCCACTGTTGCGCTTCTACCCTAGACCGGGCAAGCATATTTGGCCGCGCTATAGCACAGTGCTAGAGCGCTGGTTCTGAGTACCGCCGTGCTTGCTCCCCAATTCGTTCCTGCTACTTTCCTGAGTAGTGCGTTTCTTTTTGCTACTTTTTGTGCGAGCATCGCCGTTTGGTTCCGATATGTGAGGCTTCGATCCAGGATCCTCCGATTTTGTTACTAGTCCACCTGTAAATTTCCTGTCATATCCCTCCTTTATATGCCCTTGGTAAAGTGGCTCATTGGTCTTTATCAATGAGCAAATCCTACCAAGGCAACAGCAACTATTGTTTGGCTTAAGATCGAGTAATACCCCTTGTATTTCTCATTATGCCATGCAAGATT
>JBCIKM010540530.1:0-17890 GCA_039654465.1 Melibe viridis | reverse complement strand
TCTCTCTCTCTCTCTCTCTCTCTCTCTCTCTCTCTCTCTCTCTCTCTCTCTCTCCCCCCCCTCTCTCTCTCTCTCTCCTCCCTTCCTTCTTCCCTCCTCCCTTCCTTCCTCCCTCCCTTCCCTCCCCTCCCCTCCCCTCCCCTCCCCTTTCAAATTTATTTCACTCACTTACACACACTAAAAATGACAAACAAAAATGCATGAACTTGATGGCCAATCCTATTGTATGTACCAGATGAATTGGTATATAGTTTGTTAATGTTTTGTATAATGTCAGACGCAGTCAAAGATTGAAGAAAAATTAAATGTTGACGATTTATCGACTTGAAAAGAATGTTAGATGCAATGGTAAAGCCTCTCTCCAACAGATATGACGTCTTTGGGTCTGCAATGGAACCCATTTCATTCATATCAAGTGCCAGCTTCTACTTTACTCTCTAAGGCGGTGACAAACACATTAGCATCTTACCAAGTAGCAGGAACTTTGCAACAAATTGCTACTCCCATGCAGAAATCTTGGTAGTTTTCCTGCTTTGAAAAGGGGCTACAACAATCATTTTGCAATTCACATAGTTCTTTAACAGTAAGTCGAGATAAATCTTCAGAATACCAAACTCGGTCGGTTGCAGGATCAAAGCTGGCACCTTGACATTAAGGAGGTCCTGAAAGTGATTTTTGTTATAGATTTCAGAAAATAATAATAAAATAGGAACAGGTTAATGATTACTGATAAAAATACCAATTACTGAGTCCTCCCGTCTTTTACACCATCTGCTTGGATTTCCACTTGATATTTTTACAAATATTAAATTCAGTTTTGTGTAAAGCTAACTATCCATCCGGGATTTGATTGTGCAAGGTTTTATTTTAAATGTAGATATAGAAGCACTTTATTTTTATTTTGTACCTTGTGGCAGAAATTGGTGATGGGAAAATTCTTTGATTATTCTCTGTAGATTGAAAGAGACAAAAGAAGATCTGAGCACCGGTCTTCTCCTAGAAGGAGTAGTGAGCGCCATGGCAGGAGACTGACACCAGAAAGAGGCCGTCAGCGCAGAGATGTCCATGATGAAGATCATGCCAGAAGAATGAGGAGAAGTCCATCAGATGATCGAGCGCATCCAAGATTGAGCAGTGACGACCATGGAACAGCAAGAGCAAGAGATGTCAGAGCAAGGAGAAGGTCATCATCAAGCCAAAGTCCCCAAGAGTCAACATCCTCTGCAAAACCTAAAGTTGATATTGATGCTTTGCTGCAAGATGAACGTCTTCGAAATGTGTTATTTGCTGGCATATCAAAAGCCACTGCAAAGCTTGAACAAAGTCTGCATGAAGGGAAAGGAGAAAAGGAACAAGCTGACTTTGACCATCCTGAAGGAAGAGGTCACTTGTTCCCTTCAGCAACATCTGTGGGCTCTCAGAAGCCTAAATCTATTCTGAAAAGAGGTAAAGATGATGAAATTGGGAGTTCTAAGGCTTTGAACAGTCTGAGTGCTCTTGAAAGAACTCTGCAGATGCTTCGTGGTAAAGGGGATGTGACAAGATCATCAACAGAGAAAAACTTACCTTCAAAGAATGCCTTGAGTCAACTTTCTGCATACGGTGAGGGAAATGAGGAAGAAAGCCATCCTTATGGAGAGAGTGAGGAACCTGAAACCACAAAAGTAAAGAAAAGTACCTCAGCTCATCCATTTTGGTCTGTGCCTTCAGAATTAGAAACGTCTAAGAAAGAAAAAGATTCTTTTGATATGAAAGAGAAAATGTTTGAAGAGTGGAGACAGTCAATTGGAAGGCCTTCAGATTCTAAAGTACCTCGAGAATATAGAAGTGCTGAACCAGCCAAAGAAGACAAGCCAGTTTTGAAAAAACGAGACTTGCTTGGGGGAGAGGGGGACAATCAAGAGGAATTAGATTCCACTGTCCAAAATATTTTGCAGTCCATTGGTTTCAATTTTGATTTGTCTAGAAGGATGCAGGAATTAGCTCGCAAGAGGAAGGAACGAACAGAGGGAGAAAGCCCTGGAATTGACATGTCTGGTTCTTTCATGGATAAAGGTGAGATGCTTGCAGAAGAACTTAAGTCCTCTCTAATGCACAGTGGAGCTGACTTATCCAGTATAGAAAGTTTAATAAAAGAAGCGAGAACTAGCTCTCGCATGAGTGAACAAAGTTCTAGAGTGGTGAGATCTCCAAGTCGTAGTCAACGAGATAGCAGTTATGAAAGAGATTTTAGAGACACCAGAGATTCATTACCAAGATGTGATAAAATGTTGAAGGAAGAAATGTATGGGAATCGGTCCGATAAATATAGAAATTATGACAACTGGGAAAGAGCAAGCCCAGAAGTGCATTCAAAACAATGCAGAGCTTCACCATCCCGCAGAGCTTCACCAACCCGCAGAGGTGTCAGAAATCTAGGCTCTTTGTCTCCTATTTCTCCTGAGAATTCTAGATCTGCTCTTGGTACTTCTGAACGCTTCAGAGATGATGGTGATAGGAACGAATATTACTATCCCGACAAAGAATTTGCTGATACACCACCATCTGTTCCTTTGTTGACAGCATTCAGTTCTCGTAGAAAAACTGAAGAAGTGACAAGTGGTCTTCTTAAGTCCACACATGTTGAGAATTTTCGTGTCATGTCCAAACGGAGTAATGATTTTGAAGATGAATCTATTGGAGAAACAAGGAGAATCATTCTTCCTGCAAAAGCTGGTGATCGTGGCATTTCTCCTGCTGACCGAGAGATACAGATCCGCACAGTAATAAGGAAAAGGTCTGCATCTCCCACTGATGCACGCTTTTCCAAAGAAAGAAAGCTGTCTTCAGATTTTATTCCTGATCACAAACGAAGACGATCCCCTCAATCCCCAAATGATTCTTATTTTGAAAAGAAATCTTATGACAATCAATACAAAAGTGTACATAGAGAGAAAAGTCCTCTTTCAAAGAGAAGTGATGACTTAGATTCTCTCATCTATTCCAATCGAAAAAGATCTCCTTTGAGACGAAGATCTCCCTCTCCTAGCCCTGATCGATCAAGGGGAAGACACAGGGAAAGATCTAGATCACCTTACAAACGTCATTCAAGATCTAGGTCAAGATCACCATACAGACGAAAATCAACATATCGTCACCGAAGCAGATCTCCCTCTCCTGTCAGGAGAAGACGTTCACCGGCAAGGCGGTCATCCCCAAGCCAACGCAAGTCCTCTCCAAGAAGAAGTAATCGTTCAAGGTCCAGGGAGAGAGGTAGACAGGACAATAGTGCTTCTAAAAATCGTAAACCAGAGCCGTCAAAGAAGTTGCCAGTGAAGGATCTTTCAAAATTGCCAGAGAAAGAAAGAAAAGCTGAGCTTAGTAAAATGGTGTCCAAAGAAAAAGAAGGGGTAGGTAAATCTGATTCTGAAAATAAGCTTGGTCATCAGTCAGACAAGGAAGGAAAGTGGAAACAAATTGTTGAAATATTTGAGAGGATGATGGACACCACTCCAATTGCTCTGGCAGAAATCACTATCAAGGTAAATACTTTCTGTTGTCTTTAACTGGTTGGTTTGTTTTTGTTTTCAATTGAATTTATTTCTGTCAATTTTCCTTTTAATGAGTTGACAGTGCTCTGTCTGCTTCTTTTGCTGAGGGTTTTTTTTTCTGGGAGGGGGGGGGGGGCGCTGTATTTTGACAATAGATCTTTATGTCTTTAATAAACTCTTACATAAAGTGATGTACTGTAATATTTAAATTTTATGTCTTTTCCTTAAGGCTGACTATAATTATAGCGATAGTAAGGAGGTCTTTTTTTTTGTCTTAGGTTTAAAGTAGATACTTCTGATTTCTTTCTATAATCAAAGGCAAAAGAGCTCAGTTTGGATGAACAGAAGGAGGTACTAAGCCACTTACAGTCTAGGAAGTTAAGAGTTAAGAAATTGAAAGACGACTTGGATAAACTCAAGAGATCTCAAAATGAGTTGATGAGGAAAAGTCAACGAAGTGGGTTGGGAAATAATGACCCACAGTTGAAGGCCAATAATCTTTCTCAAATGGAAATAGAAAAGGAGGTTGATCGTCTGAGTTCAACAAACTTGAGAGTGGATTTGAATTCAAACCTTGAGAAAACTTTGAGCTCAATTCAAGCAAAGTTCACAAAAGGCACAGGTTCTGCTGCTTCTTCAAAAGATAAAACATCCAAGAGAGAGTCAACGAAATCTGAAAGTGCAAAAGCATCAACTAAACCAAGCGAGTCATCAAACACACATTGTACAGAGACCTCTGATGGCAAAGCTGATCCGGGAAAACCTGTAGGAGAATCATCAACTGCTGAGAAATCAAAAATCAAGACATCCTGGACGTCTGTGGATGTGAAGGAAGAGGTCTTGCCAGAAATTAAAGATGAAAAAGATGGAAAGGCACCAAAAAAGGTAATTGTTTTTTTCATCTGTTTTAAGTTATAAAATATGAATACTATACCTAGTTTAGATATCATCATTATGGAGAGAAAACTAGGCATTTTTGTAGCAAATTACCTATGTTGTGTATTAAGGTCAGTACTTCATTTGGATGGTGTGAGACACAAACCAGCCAAGTCAAGTCTAAGAAGATGAGTAGTACAGACTGAAAACCAAAGCAAATGTTTTGAAGAGGCATAGGAGGGGTTTCAAATGCCCTACTAACAACAGCCAATGATTTGCTTCTGTGTTATTCTCTCCAAAAAAGTGAAAAATCCTTTTGAAAATAAAAAAGAATACTCCTGATACCGATAACACATGCCAAAATGATTTACATATAAATTCCAATCTTGGCAGGTTTGTTCCCCATCCATCAAGTGTATTATTATTATTATTATTATTATTATTATTATTATTATTATTATGTTAGCAGGATTTAGATACAGTTTTCATTTCCCTTCAGCAGGATACTGGAAAGAAAGAGCCATTATCATCAAAGTCTAAGAAAAGTGTCTACTATGAATATGTTGACAGTGGAAAGCACTGGTGTACCCACTGTCAATTATCCAGTGTCAGTCTTCAAGCTTATTTCAAGCATTGCCATGGAAAGAAACATCAGACGGTAAGTAATGAAGCTATTTATAATATTAAAAAAATGTGAAATTTTTATTTTAAATGTGTCTTACAAGACAAATTGGTTTATTTTCATTCAAGTTTATTTTATCTCTGAATGATAAAAGGGGAAAAAAATTTCTCTCGAAAACATATTGTTCCTTAAAATAGTTTTTAAAATGTATCATAAATTGATAAAAATGTTTTTTTCCTTTTTTCAGAATATAAAACATATTCCAAAAGTCTGGAAAGAGTCTGAAGAAAATTCTAAAAGAGATGGTCGTAAAGTCGGGCATGCCCAGACCAGAAGAATGAAAGGTCAGTAGCCTCATCCTTGTTAGGCCTGCTTACATGCATCTTATGAAAGTGTTGTTTTAGTGACAATGTTGAGGCATATTATTAACACCCTTACCTCCTCTTCCTCCTCCTCCCTCACCCCCTGACTCTGTCATTCCAGCTCCTTTCTCCCAGTGCTCCTTATCTACCACTGCCGATATTCCTCTTCCCCCTTTTTTTAGTCCTCTCTCTTGGCTTCCAACTCTTTTTTGTTTTTTTCTTTACACATGCAAAGGTCAAAGAATAAAAGTCCCCTAAGGGGTGAATGTGTTATCTTAAAGAATTAAACCCTTGTTTGTGCCATACTGGTTGAAAAGACATCAGGAATGACAGAGGTTATGACTTTTATTATAAGTTTATTTTTTTGAAAGAGTGATATACAAGATTTTCCATCCCTTCCCTGCTTTCCTTCATTCCTTTATCTAAAGGGCTTCTAATTGCTGATTAACCATTCTCTCCAAACAAAAATCTGTCAAGGTTGCAAACACTAAATTTGTCGTGCATATTTAATGTGCATTATATAATTATCTTCCTCTGAATTTCAATCTGCTGATGCTCCAATGCTAGAATGCAGTTTGGGAGAACTGAAAAGTCTTTGGAGCTACCTTCATAGTTGGGCCCTGCTTCTCTTTTAATTTTGTATGTCTCTGTCCGGAATGTTATCACAGGGCCTTTGCAAGTCTATATTCTTTTACACTGAAGCTATCGTCTTACATTTTACCCTTTTCTTTTTTGTTGTTGTCTTGTTTGGGTCTTAGTAGTCATCCCCTATTTCATGCCTTTTTGTACATAACTCCAGGGTCACAAATTAAATGTACTGAATACTTTAGTACATAAATGTTTTTTTTAAGATCCTGGGTCTTCCTGAACCATATGCTGTCCGGTCATTGTTTATTTTTGTTTGGTGAGATGAAATTTTTTGTCATTGTAAATCATCTCTTGGTAGTGGCGATATGTGTTTTGGGAAATAGTATTTATCTTTTAGTGTAAATCATCTCTCCTCTGTTTATGGTTTGAACTGTTCCCTCTTTGAACTAATTTTGTCATCTTACTTTCCTCTGTGACACTTATGTGTTATGGGGCCCTCAAACCACCAATGAACAAACAGTCTATATTCTTGAATATCTTTTATTCCATATAATAGGGTCAGAAATGATGATACCCATCACTGGATTTTATTGTGCTCTTTGTTGTGTGTACTGTGGAGATTTTCATGAGGCAGAGGCTCATATGAGATCTGACTCTCACTATGACAAGTATTCGGTAAGTGTTATCATTTTTTAAAGTTATATATATACAGACACATAACAGATGAGATTTTTGTTACAGTGATGATAGGTTCCAGTTTGTTTCTTGTGGTTTTCCTGTACCAAATATATTACTTAAAGTTAAAATTACTTTTTGTACATATTTAGAAATTGAGAAGAGACTTGGAGAGTGAGAGAGAGAATGGAAAATCTATTCAAAGGTTGTGTCATTAAGATGTATACAAGTAAATAAATTTGAAAATGTTTCACACCAGATGAACTTTTCCACCATGTGCCTTTTCTTTTCCTACATTGTGAGTTTTCAAGTTTTCCTAAAAAAAACCTTAAAAGAAAAAACAAATTTTGAATGCCTTTTTTCCAAATACTCATTTTCCTGGGGGATTTACAATAGAAAGGAGCCACTTTGCATTACTAGTGGAGATTAGACCCCATAGTCGAAGGTGTTGATTATATATATTACTATGGTACCATGGGAAGTTGATGGGTAACTTTTTTCTTTAGTTTTTCCCTGCTGTCATTTAATAAAAAATAAGTTGAAAACTAAATTAAGTTGGTGTCCCGATAGCTCAGTTTGTAGGGTGTTCGACTTTTAGACTGAAGGGTGTGGGGTTGGAGCCCTGACCGGGCCTATCATTGTTTGCCATGGACAACATGGGTGATTCCTGTTGGCATCTAATGTAAGCTCCATGAATAATCTGTTCCCTTCATTGGTGCCTAGGCCGTGGCACTTTTGTGTTTGAACGTGGATGGGCCAATTTTTTTTTTTTTCTTTTTAACTTAAATTAAATTTTGGGTGTAATGAATGATGCAAAGTATTGTACATGTTAATTTTCAGCTTTTATAAAAAAAAAAACAAAAAAAACCATGTAATTGCCAAAAAAAAAAAAAAAATGCTGCGTCGTCAGCTCAGTCAAGGCAGATGTTATCACATTGCATCATACTCTTTGGTGATAACTTTTGACAAAGTATTTTATCCACGTCTTGGACCTTGGGGAATCTTAGTGGCTTTGAAGTGATCGGAAATTTTATTGACCTGCTAGGAGGTATTTTAGCACTCATGATGCAGATTCTGTATTGAATTGTCTTCTTCAGACTTGCCATGTGCTACAAGCAAAGAGCTCTCAACTTTTACTGGCAAGGGTTGCAAGAGGGGGGGGTGGGGGATGTCAATTTACCATCTTCAAGGGTTATGGATTGTTCTATTCAACATCAAATTGCTCTCTTATTACTCTTATGAATTTTTTTTTCAACATGCCTGGGATTTTGAAAGAGGTAACAAAAATGGAGCTCAAATTGATACTTTTTTTTGGTTTTGTTTTGTTTTGTTGGGGCTATACTAGTTATATAGCTGGAAAGGACTATAAATGACTGACTTACTGTTTCACCCATGTTGCTCTTGTGCAAACATTCAAAAAGCTTAAAGCTGATATATTTTTTTAAATTTACTAACAAGAAACATTGAATATTGATAGATTCAATGATTTTCGTCTTCCATGTCCTATGAATTGTAATTTATCGCGTAAAAATTAAATCCTGGACAAAATTGGCAGTTTCAAAATTCTCATGTCCACCCGAGAATCCCTTCCATGCTAAAACTAAGCCAATGTCATAATAACATGTCTTTTTTGTACAATACAATTGGTTAAACATTTGAAATAGAGAGCTGTTATTTTCTAATGTAAATGACCCTGAACCATTGCCTGTGCTCGCACAAGTTGTGGTATTGCCCTTGCGGCACTAGATGGTTGGAATGAGAAGATGACCAGAAGTAGAAGAAATACTACTCCTGCAGGACCTGAGCTCTCGCTTAACAGTGTAAGTGATGGTATTAATACCACGCCTATACTCCATGCCATTAAGTCCAAACCCATGACCAGGGCTAAAACCATCCTTTTTAATGCTAATGCTAAATTTGTTATCTCATGGTTTTGGCTGAATCATAATTTTTATCTTTTCCTTGATGGTCACAGGAACATGTGAAAGTTAACCCAGGTTATGAGAAGAAATTGTTGTTGGAAAAAATGTCTGGACATGAGAAGCAATCCAACTCTGAGAAAATGTCAGATGGAGACAAAAAAGAGAAAGAGCAAAAGGCCCCTCCTCCTCCACCCCCTCCTCCTCCTCCCAGCTCTCCTCCTCGCTCTCCACCTCTTGATGGTAAGAAAAGCAAGAAAAATAAAAGCCATTTAAGGCAGAAGAAAGAAGAGAATGATAAAGAGGTCACATTGCAGGATAATATTGAAACTGTAGATATGGAGCTTGAAGATGAAAGAGATGATGATGTTGATGTGAAGAGCAAAGTTCCAAAAATGACAGGCAAGTCTACCACCTCAGTGGCGGCTATCCTGAGCAATTTACCAGAGTCTGGTGCCATTACTGCCAGTGTTCAGATGAAGACCAGCCAAGAGGATGAAGTGAAATCTTTGAGTAAATTCCTCACTATAGCGAAACAAGACGTCACATCGCCTAAGAAGCCTTCAAAGCTACCAGTCATTGCACCTGAGGTGCATCTGTCTGACATTCCTATTCCTGACCCTGTTCCTGATATTGGCATCATTCCTCTTCCACCAAGTCTTGGTCCAAATGAAAAAGAAGATAAAGTGACTGCCACAGCCAAAACGCTTAAAGAGGTGCAAGATGAGGAGCAGAGAAAACTTGATGAGGAGAAGAAAATGATGGGCATAGATGTTGATGCTGAAGAGGAAAAACCCTTGGCCCCCATCAAACGTCCTCCCCCTCTTGGTCAGATTGTTGTCCAAAACAAGCCAAACAAGAGTGAGGGTGAAAAAGATAATGTAACTCTACCTAAACGTCTGGAAAACTTGTTTGCCAAAGTAAGTTATCCCAAAATTCAAAAAGTAAAACTGTCAAGATCTTCAGGCTCTCAACCACATCCCTCTGAACTGGAAGAGAAATTTCAACTTGAAATAGAACAAAAACTGGCAAGAGAGAAGGAAAAGCTTAAGAGACAGCAGGAAATAAAGGAAAGGAAAGAAAGAAAGCTTGAAGAGAAGAAAGTGGAGAAGAAAAAAGTGTACAGTGACAGCAGTTCAAGTGAAGATGAGTCTGAATCTGAAGGGGAAGAGGTGGAAGAAAGCTCTGATTCTGGGGTGATCAATGTACCAAACGTAGACTCAGAGGATGTGGCAATCTTGCCCTCATCACCAAATGCCGTTACAGTTACCACTGAATCTTGTTCCTGTGATCCAGAAAAGGGCAATACCAGTCCCTCTGAAACAAACCCAAACACGGAAGTAGAGGTTTTGTCAAAGGAAGAGACTACACCACAAGCAGATGAGTTGAAGGAACAAAATAAGTCAGAAGATTCAGACACTTCTGTTAGTTCTCAAACTGTGACAGGGGTAGGTTGTGATTCGCCACTCCCTGGTGCCAGATCATCTGACAGGGAACCATTAGTTTCTGATGTATCTGTAGAAATAATGGATATCACGGGTTCCAATATTGTGAGTGAAGCAGAGAGTAGTGAAACATGTACAGTTTCAGAAGGCAAGGGAGAAAAAGTTGAGCAATACACGATGCCACAACTAAAGACAAAAATACCTGAGGGTGACTTAGAGGGAGTCACAGATCCCCCTCAAAGTGGTGAAAAGGACTCTCCGACAATAACTAACAATATCTCTGATGAACCAGTGAAAATGTTCTTAGAGCACTCAACAAATGAAAGCAATGCAAATTCTTCAGTATTCAAGGAAAGTCACATGGATACTTTGCAAGATGGGAACCCCATTGCTGACTTGCCCACAAGTTTGGCTGAGGATATGATGGAGCAAAATTCTCAGACAGATATCCATGCTCAGGCTACAGAAATATCCCTCGAAGATGTAGCTGGAGATAGCAAGCCGAATACTCCAGTGTCTGAGAAGACTAACTCTGATATCCCATTAAAAGATGTGAAACCTGGTGCTGACATGCCAGTGGTTGTGGTTAAAGATGTCGTAAAACATCCTGTTCTTGAGCAGAAAAAGCAGGGAAAGAAGGTCGATGTGAAACCCATTAATGAAAGGTCTGAAAATGTTGATAAAGATGTAGCAAAACAAACTATTCCAGAAGTGGAAGTTATAGAATTTGCTGAAAGTGGAGAGGAAATATTTCAGACAGACATTTCTACTGCTGATAATCAATCTGTAGAAATGTCCCTTGAAGATAAGGGAGATACTTCCAGAAGTGACATTCCAAAATTAGATGTGAAACCTGGTGCTAACCCACAGAAGGAAGTGGTTAAAAATATCCCAGAGCAACCAGTCCTTAAGCAGACAATTGCAAAAAAGAAGGGGAAAAAAATGGCTGTGAAACCCATGACTGACCTGCCTAAAAGTATGGCTAAGAATGTTTCAAAACAAACTGTTCCAAAAAGAAAAGTTTCAGATCTTCCTGAAAGTGAAGGTAAAAAATCTCAGACAGAAATCCCTAGTGCTTGTGATCAATCTGTAGAAATGTCCCTTGAAGTTAAGGCAGATGAGAGTAAGGCAGATCCTTCAGTGTCCAAGAGAATTGACATTGATGTCTCAAAAGAAGATGTGAAACCTGTTACTGACATGCCTAAAGATGTCCTTAAGCAGGGTGTTGAAAAGAAGAGTGGAAAGCAGGGCAAATTAGCATTATCATGTGCTGTGAAAGCTCTGCAGTCACAGAGTGATTTACTAGATGTTCTCATTTCCTCTCCTCATTCTGATTTGAAAGGAGGACAGAAAAAGAATCAGACTGCAAAGAAATCGACTCCCAAAAGAGGAGGCAAAGCTAAGACTCCTGGAAAAAAGATTGCACAAGCTGTTGAACCAGTGAAAGTTACAACAGAGGAGGAAGAGGAAGAAGATGTGGACCTTAATCTTTTTATGAAGGACTTTGTAGTATTGTCAGAAGTCACAGAGGAGGATGAAAGCTGTGGCAATACAAATGAAGGTTCATTGAAAGAATTGGGTGATCAAGAAGTTCATAGGACCCTATTAGAGGAGGGGTGTATGTCCCCAAAGGCGAGTGGTAATGAAGGAGAAGCTAGTGGCAAAGTTGGAATTTCTAAAAGAAGTGATTGCATTCAAGAAGATAAGAACTTGAAAGCCCCTCAAGATACCCATGGTGAGCCCACAGAGGAGAGTTCATTGGGAGATGTGAGTGTAACCAGGGGTAAGAAGACTGCAATTAGAGGGAGAGGACGGGGGAAAAAGGGAACAGTGAAAATTAAAGACTTAAGTCTCTCCTGCACAAATGAAAGGTTTTTAGAAGGCATGCCAGAAATTATAAAATACTTACACGACAAGAGTGTAGGTGAAGAAGAAAACTCTGCCTCCTTGTCTTTGGAAGCTTCTTCTAATGTTGAGGAGCCGTCAACAACGACTGAGGAAGAAATTGTCCCAGTTGGAACAAGAACCAGGAGGAGCACCAGAGCAGCCACAGCCAAAGCTACTCCCTCAAGACCCACTCCCGAGCGGCAGACAAGAAGTAGGGGTAAGAAAACTGTCACCAAAGTTGAGAGCGAAAATACCAAAGATGTTACTTTGAAGAGTGTTAATGAAGAACCAGAAGTTGAGCCTGTGAGTAAAGCATTGCGTTCAAAGGAAACAAAGAACACTGGTGAGGCTAACAAAGCAGAGATGCCTGTGTTGCAGCCAGAGGATGATGGTGCTGAAAGTGATTCCACCATCGTGGGAGATGAGGACAACCCTGATTGCCTTAATCATCCTTCTGGCACAAGTGAGGCTATGGAGACAGACCCTGTTGAAAGTGGATCGAGCACCCCAGCCCCTGCCCATTCCGTGCCCCAGCAAAGCAGTCCCTGCAAGGACCCCCCAATGTCTGGCGTCATTGGTGACCGGGAGGCAGCTGAGTCCGTAGTGGTGTCTAAAGAAGAAATGAAGTCACAAGAAACTCCCAACACTTCAGGTGAGCTAAGTCAATATTGGGCTTAATATCTATTGTTTCACATCATACCCATTTCAAATATCTTTCATATCTCCATCTTCATTTCTCCACCTGTAGTCAACACAACAGGGCTGGTGAGTCACTCATAATGTATCTTATTCAACCCACATTTATATTCTTTCTGTTTTCTTAATTATTCTTAAACTAGCAAAATTACCAACCTGATAAAGCTTACTTGCCAATTGAAAGGTTTTTACGGGGATGGAACCTGCTCTCGTTTTTCTGGAACTTCCAGTGTTTTTTGGGACAGCTTTTACTTATACTCCAAAGTTATTATTACAATGTCTTTTTCAAAAGGGCCACATTTGCACTTCATATTGAGTCTATTTTTAAAAAAATCAAAAATTGCCTTGGGCAGACCTTCACTATTTCTGCCATCATTGAGTCAATGAGTTCCTGATAACTGATTGATAATTTAACCTTTCACTTTCATAGGAAGGTCGAAAATTTTCAGCATTAACATGGAAACACAGTGGATGTCGCACCATCTCGCCCAAGCTTCCCTTTTTTAAAGCGAGAATTTATTTAATAGAAAAACTGTTACAGTAAACAGAGTAGATGCCTCAAAATAGGCCGCCTATTTTGTCACCTCGCCTCATGGTGCTTGATCTATGCGCTGCGCTTGGATCTCGCCTAAAAAAGTGAGTGGTCGTCTGAAAGTTGATTGCCAGCCGTTCACCGTCAACCGGAAATGAAGAAGGCCCGTATTTTGAGCTGAACATAGATAAATAACTAAGGATCATAGAGAAAATCTGAAAAAAAGATTCGTAATCAGCGACCCAAAATTAACAAAGTCTTCGAGTAGACATGCTGAAAAAATGCATAATAAGCAATTTCATAAAAACATTTTTTTATTCCGAAACAGACACCCACACACAACGATAATAAAAAAAAGCGTGCGTTTACTTTAAAAAAAAAAGAATACTTTAATAAACCTAGTTAAGTTTGATTTTCCTTTTTTGTTTTTGTTTGTTTGTTGTTTGTTGATTGATTGTTTATTTTTTCTTGTTTTTTGTCGTTTGTTGTTTTTTCTTGTTTTTGTTTGTTTGTTTTACCTACTACTGTTTCTTTTGTTCTTTAAAACAATATGAGCGTGACCGTGTCGACGGAGGTAGAAACGCACACACACACAGGTCCTAGGTTCGAATCTTTGCCTCTTCCCTGTCGTTGTTCCGGGAAAGACACTGCGAATAAATTTACTTAAGTAATGATAATATGTAAGAAAATAGCAATGCCCTGGATTTTACTGTTAACGGTTTTAGGTCTAAATTAAAGCATTTTATCTTCAAAGCATCTATATATAATTTTTTATTGTCAGATATTTTTGTAATTCTTACCTTAAGGTGATGACCAAGCGTTCCTCAGGGGTCAACGGCTTCCTGAAATTTGTCGTCTTTTTTTCTAAATGTGGTCCTACTTTTGAAAGCAGAAGCTGAAATGTGGCTAGCTTCATTAGAGTGTACTGGACACATTTTTCCTCATCTGCGAGTATTTCTTCCATCAGATGATGGTATTCACCGGATTGATTACGGCGTTGATTTATTTGATGGACCCAGTAGCGTTGTCTATTTTTTTCTTTTAGAGTTAGAGTGCAACCGTTTAACATCATCCATTGAAGAATTTCTTCATCCACATCCATCTTCTTTAAATTGAAGTAAACAAAATTAGACGATGCTTTTACACAGTAAAAACATGCTCTGCGAATTTTCCTCGTCACATGATTTTGTCGCTCAGTTGACAGACGTTTGGAGGGAAGTTGCGACCACCACTCTGTTTCCAAGTAGCCCTTTTTTCTGCGCGGTTTTGTTTTATGTAGCCGATTTGTAGGGAAGGTGCGACATCCACTGTGTTTCTACCTTTAAGCGGGCCTCTGCTTTCTGTCTCTGTGGTAGCTGTTTCCACCTTTCAATTAATTGGCGCAAAAGGCGTATTGTACGCTTTAGTGAAATACTGGTTTTCAAATAGGGTTGAAATAGCCCCACTCTGTTTCCAAGTAGCCCTTTTTTCTGCGCAGTTTTATGTAGCCGATTTGTAGGGAATGTGCGACATCCACTGTGTTTCTACCTTTAGGCGGGCCTCTGCTATCTGTCTCTGTGGTAGCTGTTTCCACTTTTCAATTAATTGGCGCAAAAGGCGTATTGTAGGCTTTAGTGAAATATTGGTTTTCAAATAGGGTAGAAATAGCCCAGAACATACCCAGATGGCTGTTTTCTTAAGAGTTATTTTCAAAATTCGGTTCGGACGCGTATGTAATAATTGTGCAGGGGTGAGTGAATGATGCCTGGGTTTTTTTCAAAGGAAGTCATTGTAATTGGTGTTTATGGCTAGGCTTGAAATCCCCTTTTTATGATGGATGGTTTAGTACATAGTCAAGTTTGGCGCATTGACAGTGTCAGGCAATAGGTTTTGTGTCAAGCTCTGGGTTTCAGTCCCTCTGCGAATGACATCAAACCTTTCTGTCTGTGGTTTTGTATCTTCTTTGCACTGTGCCTACACATTTTTCTTTGATTGGAAAACTGATTCACAGGTAGTGTCAGTGAGCACATAACTGTAGTCACAAACATTTTTTCTCTGCCCTTGTTTTCTTCCTGCAGATTTTGAAAGTTTGCCAACTGCTGGTTTGAGTTTTGGCCTTGAGGAGGATACAGATGCCATGGATTTCAGCATGGCTGGATTGGAGTGAAAGACAAGCCTGGGAATCAAGAAAAGTCAAATGTGTTCATTATGCTTTAGTTATGTATTTATGTCACGTGATCTTTGTCATTTGATTTATCTTGTTATCGACATTGACTTATTCTGTCATGGCCAGTCTTCAGTGAGTCTCTACAAGTTTGCTTTATTTCTAAAAAGGGAGTTTTATTATCGAGAAAATGTTCAGTCCCCTACATTGTTCTTCCATTTTCATTCCCAGTGTTTGCTTTTACAACTTTTAACTCATCTGAACTGGTTTTGACACATTGAGACTTTGTTGCTGTATAATAATTGCTTCACAATAATTTGCCAATGTAGTTTTACAGTTTCCTTGCTTGTCACAGCACTCCAATCCGTAAACATTGATATTTCTCTTGATTATCAATTGGTGGTGTGAGTGTGAGTAGACTTTGGGGCATCTGACAACCCTCCCTCTTTGCCCTCTGCATCAATTCTTTGACTAATAAGAGATTGAAGGGGAACCTGTTCTGGGACCAAAATCTGTGCACAAATTAGGTGTCGTCATCCTCAAGAGATATATTGGCTATATCCCTCGAAAGGTCAACAAGTATGGACATTTTTAAAAAGTACCTCTATGGTATTATTATTTTTTTTTTTTTTTGCGGGGTCAACACAGATATGTTTTGGTATTTAAATTCTTTGTGTTTTTTTGTTTTTTTCATTGGGGAAGGGGGGAGGGGGTTGCTTGTCTTGTAGCCCACCATCTGCAATTAATCACTAGCTTTGATTTTACGATTAGGAATCATTGGGTGAGGATGGATGTACATATTTGAAAATTATTGTAATTTCTAATAATTTTATTCCCTTCCTAACCAAAATATAAGCAGGGAGCACCTCGTCACAGCTTGTAATAAAGCTCTGTGGTCGTAGCATTCTCACAGTTTTAAGAATTGAGCACAGTCCTTCTTTGGAATTCATTACCCTCCACCTTGGACTGATAAATATCAATTTATACGGAATGGAGAGTTTCTACCACTGTCTGTAGATGGAATATGTGTATAAAAGTTATGTATTACTTTTGTTTATTCCTGTATTGAGCCTGGCTTTCATTTAGCGCATGATAATATTTTATTCCACCTTTTGTAAAAATAAAATTGTAAAATTTTATGCTAGATGGCCTTTTTTGAAAAATTGTCTAACTCTTTTCTTTTTTTTTTTAGTTGAAATAAAGCATCTGGAAGAATTAGCCAATCTTTGGCCTTACTCACTCAGAATTCAATCTACTTATTGTGAGTTGAACATTTTCCAAAATGAAATGTAAAGGTCATATTTTATTTTCTTTATTTTATATTGAGTATCATTATGAAATTTCTGTATAAAATGGCTGCAATATTGGAACCTAAAAACTATAAACTCAAAGCATCTTTATGAATGTTTGAGTGCATTAGAGAAAGTAAGAGATGGATTTTAAATTCTGGAAAATTTTCTGGTTTGTTCCGTAGCACTTTTCCTGTTTTATTATCAATATCCATACAGTTAGAACCTAAGTCTTTTGATCATATTTCTTGTCACTCTCAGTTCGAATAATTGAAATCTCGTAAGGATTTACTTGCCCGCTTCATAAGATTATGAATACACTCTGAGGCCTTGGATACTCAGTCATTTATGTTTCAGTTTCAGTGTCATAACATACTGTCCTGTTTGAAGGTGTTGGGCTGAAAAAAGTAACGTTTTTTATTTATACTGTCAGCTCATTTTTGGTCCTACCTGAAGTCATGACAGATGAGAGGTCATCCTCCATTTCCTGCTTTGTTCAGTTCACTTGCCTACAAAGAGAGTAATTTTGTTAACAAAACAGGGCTTACCTTGGTCTTCCTGTTTGAATCATTCGATATAATTGTATGGTACCTTGTTTTCGAAAGAGAGCGAGGGTGTTTCATTTGTTGTCATGGAAATCATTCAATCGGTTGGTCGTGGTCAGCATGTTTTGTGAATTTAATGCTGTAACTCTGTAATCTCTCTTATTCTTACCAGGGTTGAACCAACAAACCTCATAATCATTTTTCATTCACAGGGAAAAAAGATTGTAGAGACGTTCATGAAATAAAACGTTGTCACAATCAGTGTCAGTGTCTATGAGGATCTCCCGAGACATTTTCTGTACCTTTCTCAGTCAAGGATTGAAGGGTAAATTCCAAATGTAATTCCTACAAAACGGTTCACCTGTGCACGGTCATTGCTGCCAGCAGCTTTTATGATATTCCAACAATGACATAATAACCAGCCATAGCTGATTGGTGATTAAATCAATGGTAGTGCTTTAGATTCAGAGCACTCTTTGTGGATATGGTGATAGATGAATGGATTAGGTATTACATTACATACCTACTCATTAAAGCTGTTCTTCTTTTTCTGGTATAGTATGTACTGTTCTCTTCAATTTCATCTCTCAATTATTTAAGTTGAAGTTTGTAAAGTTCCGGTCATTGTTTTACATGCATTTTTAAAGCTTTGCAGTTTTAACATCCTTTGTGTCTTTTCAGTTATCAAATTTTCACATTTACTCATTTGTCTCTTTTTTTTGATGTTTTTTTGGGGGGGGGGGGGGGGGGGGGGGGGGGGGGGGGGGGGGGGGGGGGGGGG
>JBCIKM010540419.1:0-15817 GCA_039654465.1 Melibe viridis | reverse complement strand
TAGAAGACTGGGACAACTCAGGTGTAAGAGAAGACTGGGACAACTCAGGTGTATGAGAAGACTGGGACAACTCAGGTGTAAGAGAAGACTGGGACAACTCAGGTCTAATAGAAGACTGGGACAACTCAGGTGTAAGAGAAGACTGGGACAACTCAGGTCTAAAAGAAAACTGGGACAACTCAGGTCGAAGAGAAGACTGGGACAACTCAGGTCTAAGAGAAGACTGGGACAACAGGCCTAAGAGAAGACTGGGACAACTCCGGTGTCAGCTATACAACAGCTCTACAGTGTGGTTGACATGGTGTCAATGGCAGGAATTGAGCCCACAGCCTAAGGCTTAGAAGTCTGATGCTTCGCTAATTGTACTACTGAGTCACATAAATGGGTCCCCATTTCTACATTCCTATCTGTAAAAGTAAAGAAAAGAGCAAATTTGTATGAGGGCCTTTTGTCGGAATGGCCGTTGATGCTGTGCACTCGGGTAAGGCACTTTAATTGACTTTCTTCACGTTATCTAGATCTCAGACAACTCCTATGTTACTGCATTATGGCTTACGCCTAGGTTGTCATGGACATGAACAGAAAATAGTATAGGCACAGTGCTGAAGTGAATCAAAGCCGTAGCGAGAAAGGAAAAAAAGACCCAGGAAGTCATCGGAGGAGGGAATCGAACCCAGGACCTGCCATGGCACCGATTCGCCTGGCCACTGCCAGAGCAGCGGGCTTACCAACTGAGCCATCGGCTGCCCATCCTTTCTCTCTATGGCTTTGACTCACCTTGGCACTGTGCCTACACTATTTTCTGTTCATTTTCATTTATTTCCAGTGCCAGCTCCTCTTTTCTTTATTTGCTTATAAGCACGATTGTCATGGACAGATCATTTAGACAAATTTTCCAGTGAGACTGGAATATTTAGTGGACATTTTGCAAAGAGTTCTTTACCAAAAGGTTTGTTAATTTGTTTGTTGGTTTTTCTCCCAAACACATGAGGGTCATAGAGGAGCCCAAGAGAAAGTAAGATGATAGAATTAGTTCAAAGAGGGAACAGCTGAAAGTGAAAGATGATTTACACTAAAAATAAATATCCTCTCTCAAAACAACACCACAGAGAGATGATTCACAATGACAAAAAAATTAATCTGTCAAAATGTCAAAACAAAAATAAACAATGGTCATCAACCACAACATCATATTGGTCCAGGAAGACCCAGGATCCTAAGACCCCTTTTGTTAACTAAAGTACTCAGTACATCTGACTTGTAATCTTGAATTATGTATCAAAAGGCATGAAATAGGGGATGGCCCCTGAAACCCAACAAGACAACAAGAACAGGACACTAAAGAAACGAGGGAAAAGTAAGGCAATAGCTTCAGTGTAAAAGAAAAGAGACAGATGTAGAAGAGCCCACCTATGCTGAGAGGTTAAATTCGCAAGGTGCTAAAGCATCGTCATTGTGTTTGAGTAATTTTCATGTTTTGACCTGTATCCTATGCCGAACACTTATGACAAAGAATCAGATCTTGTAAGCATTAACAGTCTTTGATCATATCTACAGGGTTGTCATGACTGACTGGTTTGTTTGAAGTATTCTTACTTTTAGCTCAAATCGCTCATCTCTCTCAGTGGAACTCTCAAAGTGTCTCACTTTTTCTCGTACTCTCTGTGGTGCTTTTTTTTCACATAAATACAAACACTGCTAATTTGTTTTCTGTTAGATAGCCTTTGCCCTTTGGATTATATTTTTTTCCCCTGTTTAATCATCTCCCCATGAAATGTGTCTGGCAGAGTCAAAGCCTATCTGCTCTTCTGCTCTTTTCACTAATCTATCATCTTGCTTTCCTCTTGGGCACTTTAATGACCCTTTTTGGTTCGTGGTGCCCTAAAATCACTGATGAACAACAAACAAACAATAAACGAAACTCTCGAATTAATCGTGACATGACTTTTGGGCCATTCCGATGTTTATCAAACTATCAACAAATGAAAATGTAAGCTTTGGCATGATTTTTTCCAAAAAATAAACAAAATTACATCAAACCAGTTCATATTCTTATGGTCAATGCATCACACTTTATTTCACTCAATAATATTACAACAAGCACTGATCACAGGCAGCCATCTTATATTTATGGGGATATTCCATTGAAAATATGAATACAAAAGGTATTTTTTTTAACATGATCAAGGCTGAACAATAAATGATAATTCTTGTGACACAAACGTTGTATTCCAATGTAAGGTTGCCTCCCTTCACTGATAAATTAGACATGAAATTGTCAAGTGTTTTCCTTTAAGGATAAAAAGTGTTTTATACTGTATTGTATTTGTATTAAAAGTTTGGGGGTTTTTTATGAGGGAAAGTCGTTTAATACTGGCATCTACTCTACACTGCATCAGTGTTCTAGAGCTGAGTTTCTTTTGGATAGATCTGAGAGAAAATTTCCCCAACAGGATGAATATAGAAAGTTTTATGTTTACTGATATATACAGGTATTTCATTTGAACACCCTTTTGTGACTCACCAACTCATAGGACTTAGGGGGTTGTAGCAGGAATTGCCAAAGGAGAGTGCCATTTATCAGACATGTGTAACAGTCCATGCATCCTAATCTGGAACTCTCAATCTCATAGGAGCTGGAAACTTCCTTTATTAATCCCAGGGGGGGAAAACTCTCTAGGCTCTGTCCCAAGGGAAGACTGGGAAAACCCAGGCGGCAGCGACAGTACAGCACTGCAGGGTGGTTGGCATGATGGCGCCAGCAGGAGTCTGACACCCTACCAACTGCCCTACTTAGCCCACTAAGAAAAACAGCACATGTGGTGGATACCAGGCTGCTTTTTTAAAGAAAGCATTTAAGAAAAATAGGTATTACAGTTCATTTTGAAAATCTCCTTTTCAAATGTTTTTGTTTTCAATCTCATTTCAAAGAAGATGTAGAGAATGAAGTACGTACGAAGAAAAAGTCGTTTGTCAAAATGCGACTGAGAGTCTTGTATCAGTCGGACATTTTCTCATTCTTTATCTTTGAACAATTTCATGTTCCCGTGAACCTTTTCTCATCCCATAAGGTTAAAGTTTGCAAAATATGTGTCACCCCTTTGTAGTTTGTGTAAAATTAAAATCAATAGTCTACTAAGCCCCCTTCCCCTCGTAGTGTCCACATCACTGTCTACCTGCTCTCCCTGACACGTTGTGTGATGTACCTATTTGATTCAACTCACATTTTGTTATTCAGTTCAGTTAAGAGCAGAATTCTGACAGTAATAGAATGGTGTCGTTGGTCGTTGAATGGGCGCTTCACCTACAAAAATTCCTCAGTATTTTCAAGGTTCTGGTGCAGTTATGAAATGTAATTATTCAGTGATAAAAAATTGAATTTGAAGAGAAAACAATCGAGGATTTTTATAACTTGTAATTTCTGAGGTCTATTTCCCTTTCCGTTAAACACGATGTTCCACTGTATGCTAAGCTGGCTGCATTACTACATTATAATCTACATGGGACTAGTAGTAGCTCGGAGGAAGTGTTTGTAATTGTGGTTAGTAACGAGGGCGGAGGGCAGAAGTGAGGACTTTGAGAAAGGGAAAGAGTATTGAGCTTCTACTTTCAAGTGCCTTGGGGAAAGGATGTAGGAGTAAGGGGGCTGTGAGATGCTGTTCTGGAGGGGAGGGGGTTGTGGGGTGACATGATTGGAGCAAACAACAGGTTTTCCAGAGGATGAAAAGACTTCTACCACTGCAGCTAATCTGGTCAGGAAAAAGTTCATTTGGTTTTAATGATAGGGCTAAAACATAACTTGAGTCCTGCCAGGAATGGTTGAAGTAATAGCATATCATGTGGATAGATAATGCTGAAGTGCTTTCCTGTTTTTTTTATGTTTGTTTGTAAATAACACTGTGGGTTGCTTATGCCTTGGTTGTCCCAGTCTTCTATTGGGACAAACCCCAGGGTAAAATGTCCCCATGGAAAGAATAATACTCTATTAATTACTTTGGTAAAGTTAATAACTTTGGATCATTCAAAGTGAGGACTGGACCAGGGGAACAATGTTGGGCTTTTTTAGGGGGAATGGAGGAGGAAAGCATATTTTCTTTCATCCATATAATTTCCGTTTTTGTTAAAAAGATAGGTTTCATCATAACATCGGTGCCCGATTCTTATCGCGTAGGGGCTAGCATACTAATTTCAACCTTTCTCTTAGCATAAAACAGAAAATTGATTTCACCCCACCCCCTTCTCTCCACACACACAAACATACACACTCCCTCCTTACTTTTCCCATTGGGTAATAATAGTCAGATGCCACAGGTGATTTTTATAATAACACTGTCATTAACAGCTTCAGTGTAGTCCAAATATTTACAACTGAGTGACAAGGAAAAGTAATAAAGTATTAGTGATCACAGAAGTGTTTTCCTCCCCTCAGTCAATATAAAAGTCAAATGGATCGTCTTTGTTGACTTTGAAGGTGGGCGGTGTGGGCAAGGGCGTGACATCCAGCGGGTAGCAGTGCAGCAGTTGGTACTCACTGGGGCCGCCCCAGTCCACTTTGACTTTCTTGTTCTTGGTGAAGCGAAGTCTGTCAATCATGCATGAGAAACAAGTACATTTCATTTGAATGATTATTCTGAAAAATACTTCATCTGAAACTAACTAGGTAACATTAATCCGAAAATGCAACCAATTTCCAGATTTTTCCTAAATGAATTAGTCAGGTTTAATCCAAAATTTAATATTTTCAAAATAAACCATCGCAACCACTGGCAAGATATACTATTTCAATGCAGGGTGTCAAAGCCTTGGAGATTTGTTTTCATGAGAGAACATGCTCTGCAATTCTAGTATCCACAATATTATAGCTTCATACATTCTTCAAATTCTTTTCACCTCATTGACGATGTTTGTCAACTCAAACTGGTTATACGTTGAGAGGTAACTTGAGCGAGCAATATCTTTCTTTCCATATCTTTGTTTTCATTGATCAGGCTTCCAAGTTTGAGGACACTCTTCCATTCTTCTCTGTTTCTTTCAATACTTGATGTTATTGTTTCTGCTGTTGTTTCATTAACCTTTAGATTCTACTTGTCAAGGGTGTTAGATATTGTAGGTATAAACTCCATGGTGTATTTTTAGAGTTCAATATGCTATCATAAGCATAGATCAGTTCACTGGTAAGGCTTATGGTTTTGAGTAAGTTGCCCGCTCTCATTGGTTTTTTAATAGTTAAAAATACAAACAAGGATACATCAAATTGACTTCATTTTTACCTTTTTCCTGTGCCACAGTCAAAGGGTCTGCTTGCCAACATTGCATTGATCATTTCATCATCAACTACATAAGTCTGTTTTGTTGCATATGTAACAGCAGGAGAAATACTTCTTAGGGTCTGAAAGTAAAAATAGGAAATGATAAAATTATTTGATTTTACTTGAAATCGGGTGCTTTCATTCCTCTGTCATTTTATTTTCAAAGTAGAATGAATGTAAATAACATGTAAATTTCGCAACAATTTCTATGCGTTACTTCTTGAATTAGTCTTAAGTGGCAATTAGAGTGCGAGGGATTGCATAGTAATGTTGTATTGCCACACTGAGTTGCAGTTGTCCTGTTTTCGGCATCACAAAGGCTATCAGGTTTATCCAGAGGCTGACAAAATAATCTCATAGCACCTACAGTTTGGAGGTTTTAGTGCCCACAAAACATAAGGATCATAGAGGAGAAATGCTTTGACATGGTTCAAAGGCATCAAAAAGCAAAACACAATATAACTCCAATTATAGTAAGGGCGGGAGAATTTTAGAAAATAATCAAGAATTGCTGGAGATTACCATTGTAATGGTAAAACCCACACAATGACAATGTCTGATGCAGCCCGAGGGTGACTTCATCCCCTACAACACACTGTGGGACAGGTTAATGGGAAAAGACCAGTGAAAGGAGCTGAAAAAAGTCTTCTTGTTGACAACTAAGAGGAGAAACTCGTCTGATTGATTCACATTCATGCATGCCTGACAGGAATGAGTGCATCAACTGACAAAAGGTGCATCAACCTCAAAACTTTTACGCATCAACCCTTTGTGTTGTGAATCAACAGCCGCTACCATGAAGTGAAATTTACTGATGGTTTTTTCTAACTGGCATCTTTGAGGAAAATAACATTGTCAGTTGATACGCCCCGCGATAGCTTTTCCTTTTACTTAAGAACCATAACTCTAAACATAAAAAAACAGTTTAGTTACTGGTCATTGAATCTTTATATATTGATTTACGAATAGCCACCGTTACTTTATGGGACAAAATGCCCATTTTACAGGGGAAAAAAAGTTTAAAAAGTAAATAATGTTGAAGTCTTTCTTCAAATGTCTGCCTTGGCCAAAAACAGATAATGAGTGGTAAAGCAGATGGAGCTACAACCTACTGTTCACTTTACATAACAAAATTTACAACCTCAGTCAACCAACCTTATCGTCTTCCTCCTTCTCCACTGAATCTTGAATTATTTCCATTGTGGATTCCTTTTCTAAGAAGAGAGGATGGGTGGGTAGACTCATCGGGTCAACCAGGACATCGTAGGGAACCATTGGGTGTTGGAATGTGGCAGGGTTGTGCAAATCCCAAGGGTCTGGCTGCCCAAAGGTCCCTGTATGTAGACATAAAAGCAAATGGTCACATTTTCAATATCCTTGCTCCAGTAGAGAAGAGCTGCAGAACAAAAACAGGCCGTTTAGTTTGATGGTGCACAAGTCTATCAAAAAGCCTGGTGAGAGAGACAGCCAAATCTACCAACTACACCACAAGACGAA
Organism: Melibe viridis; assembly: GCA_039654465.1. Taxonomy (NCBI): domain Eukaryota; kingdom Metazoa; phylum Mollusca; class Gastropoda; order Nudibranchia; family Dendronotidae; genus Melibe; species Melibe viridis. Next base: position 9,011 of record JBCIKM010540419.1, on the reverse strand, counting down.
ATCTTAGAAATATGGGATGGACTGAATTTAGAGAGCTTCAAAATCCATTGAACAAATGAGAGTGGGAGGTAAATTTCCTACCACTTCCTAACCGCTCATCAGCAAAAATAATGACAAAATGGCCAAGATGGTTTTAAATGCCAGATAGTCAGGCAAAATGTTACCATTACAGTGTTCTTGCTTCGGCAAATCTAACACAAAATCAAAATCATTATGCTAAATGACATTCAAAATTTAGCACTTTGGACAGGGAAAACTGATAAAGAGTACATCTATCTGCCAATCTGCTCATTCACACAAACACATCTACACAATCTCCTTCCATTGGCCTGTGTGTGTGTGGGGGGGGGGGGGGGGGGGTCTGTGAGATGGCACAGTGGCAATGGCATTGGCCATTAGCAAAAAATATCCCAGAGAAGGTGGCAGGACATGAATGAGGTGGAAGAGGTTTGGAAGGGAGTGGATAATAAATGGAATACGGGGCAAGGGAGGATAACTACAGAAGCAAGGACCATTTGAGTGTGAGGCAAGGAGATAGACATACCCTCAAACAGAGTCAAAGGCATCGTTATGCATATGAGACAGTTACTCAAAGTTGTAGGGATATAATGAGGAGTACCTCATTGACCCATCGCTTGGATGCTCCATTGTTCCCTTTGTGAGTTGGCTCATGACCAAAAAATGATGAGTTGCTGCAATTACTTGCTGCTCTTCAAAACTCCCTGAGACAACTTGAAATGGGGATTGAAGATAGGAGGTTTGACGAGATAGAGTATAGGCAGTGATACTAGATGGTAAGAGATGACTGAATGGCCCTTCTTACAGACCCATCCTTGTCGCACAATGACTTACAGTGGAAATACTGCTTGAAACCAGTGGCAGAGGAAAAAGATGCCCTTTATGAGGTTTACAAGTCCAAGTTAGTTTTAGAATGAATGTTTACAGATGATTTCAAGGAACAGATGACAAGAATACAATGAGCAAAAATGGATGAGTTTGAAATACAGCTGAGTGCTCAACAAACGCAAGAGTTTGTCTCATATATGTTCGATGACAGCGCTTTTCACTGTATGAAGCCTACATTTTTTGTCCTGATAACAGATAACAACAAAGTTCATTGACCTATGTAGTGTCCTTCTGTAGTCCACAGCCGTGTAGTGCAGTCATTCGAGGATGTGATGAGGACATTGCTTGCTTCCACCAAATCCATGCTATTGATGCTTTCCACATGCCCACGCCATATACGGATCACTAAAGATAAATGAGAATGAAGATAAATATAAACTTGAACAAATTGTCAAAGCTCATCAGAAGAAATTTTCAATCATGTGCAATTGATTAATTAAATGCCCTCTTTGAGCAATTTTTTGTTGTCATATTGGAGTCATACACCCAAAAAGTTCATGTGTAAAGGAATACAAAGAAAATGCAGTCATGAAAAAAAATTTAGCTGCAATGAGCAAAAACTTGTTGCAGGAGTACCAACTAAGGAACCATTTAATTATTTTAAAATTTCCCTTTTGAACCCAAAATGTAATATGCATGCAAAAATTATGATATTTATGAATGGACAAAAATGCAAACTATAGGGGAAAATATCAGCAAGAATCAGTCCATTTGTCAAAATGTCTCCCATGACTTGTTTCCTTTATATTCCTCATTCAAGACCCATGCCCATAACATTCCTTTTGAATTAACTAAATTTCCACAAATTTTCAAATTTATCATTCATTTTCTCAAAGAGTTGTTTTGTTTTGTTTTTTAATTGGGAATTTTATTTTTCAATTTTGGCCCAGCCTTTATATCAAACAACCCTGATTTTTTTAAACTTTGAAAAAACTGGAGAAGGCCTGATCCATAAACTACATTAGACTTTTCAATTCATTGATACTGAAAAGTACACAGCTATGACTGTAGATCTTACATTCTGGGGGCTCGTCGGCAGGCTGTGTCAGACAGTAGTCAGCAATGTTCCATACATAGATAAAGCCAAGGCTGTCACTTGTATACAGCAGACTGTTGCTTTTGTTGCTAATGAGGAAAGACACCATTCCACTAGCTAACTTGGACTGAAAAGAAATTAAAAACAATTTGAGATGTGACAATTCAATCTCAGTGGATTTATATTACAGTTTCTTTTCTATGGCTCCTAGACAACAATTTAATGGTCCGGTTTAAAGTCAAGGAGAGGTCAAGTTGATTTCACTTTGTTTTTCAGTTGCATTTCTCTATCATATTTGGATTCTGTTTCTCCAAAGATAAAATCAAATGATAATTTAAAATGTATAATAATGGATAAACAATGAAAACTCTTTGACTTGTCAACTTGTGAAAGACTGATTTATTCATACTTTTTTCATACAGCGGCACTCACCCCTTTGAATTGAGCCATCAGACTGCCGCCCTGAAATACATTCCATATGTGAATGTGAGCTCTCGGTCCACTGGCAACCAGCGTTCCTGCATCCTTTTTGAAAGCTCTTGTGTTGAGAAATAAAAGCTTTGAAATGCTTAAATCGCCATCCACTGTCAAGAATGAGAGAAAAAAAATTAGCAGTTATCCACACAAAAAAATCCATTATAACCAGCTTTTCTTACGTATAGGTACCATTACAGCTATTTATTATTATTATTATTATTATTATTATTATTATTATCATTATTATTATTATTATTATTAATATTATTATGATTATTATTATCATTATCATTATTATTATTATTATTATTATCATTTTTATTATTATTATTACTATTATTATTATTGTCCATAAGACTAACATTGTATATTATTTAATAATTGAAGTATAATATTGTGCTAAATCCCGGAGTGCTTTTACAATACAATGGCGTAATTACCAACTGGCAATGGTTGGTGACGATGTCATTGTAGAGCAAAGTGCAAAAGTGCTGGCAATAAAGATCCATGCTAAACACAGATGAATTTTTTTTTTAACATTTTAAACCTTGTAAAAAATATAGCATTTATTCACTGTCATCCCGTTAATCTAAGTGCTTTACAATATCATATCACTGGCAGACAACCAACATGTAACATATGACCAGACAAACCGCTTGTAAGGACAGAGACAAGGTTGTCTGATCTACAACCTCTGAGCTTTACATCCATCTCCTATAGGATGAGATAAGTGTGCCTTACCCAAGGGTACAAAGTCAATGGCCAGATGCTATACATGGGGCAGCGGAACTGGAAAGTGACCCTCTGTGTCACCACTCCAGACATAAGATATGATCATGACTGCTAGACTCTCACATTTAGCCAGTTGTGTTAACCCCTGAGATATTAACAACACATTTTATATTACTGTACTGATAGCAGTAGCAGCAACAAGTCTTAGAGGTGCGAAGTGGAAACAAAAGTAACAGCCAGTAATAGATATTTGCCTTTTGCAGCAAGTAATAAATAGGATTAAGGATACATAAACACAATTGTTTGTAAAATGCCATCAACTTCAAATCAAAACCTTATGTTTCCTGTTGCAAAAGCTCTATGTTTTCCGTCCAGAACCTAATTTCAAATTATTTTACTACTTTGTTGGGTTTTTTGGTTTTTGTTGTTGTTTTTTGCCTGATGTGGTGGATACAGTTCGACCCTCTTCTTTTTGCACTTACAAAACTGATCCTCATAATTTGGTGGAGGAGGAGAGTTGAGGTGACAGAAAATGTGTCCAGACACCATATTCCAGACTATAATCTCTCCATCATAGCTTGCAGTGGCAAGAAGGTTGGGGACACACTGAGCAATGGCTAGGACATCCTCTTTATGTCCGTCTTTCTATAAAGAGACACAAAAATATGTCCATCTTTCTTTAAAGCTACACAAAACTTCAAACTACAAAGTAAAATTATGTCAAAACAGACATGAGTCAATCCTATTTATGCCTTTACTATTAACTTGAAATTTTGATGTCGGGGAATATAGCGACCAAAGTCTACCAGGCCCTTAACTTGTCATGCTATATTGTTTTAATCAAAATTTGTTCATAAATTACAAAATACGTATAAAAAACTGGTGTCATTCAGTCACAAGACACAGAAAAAATGGCAGACAACCTTCAAACTTTAAGAGATGCAAAAACTGCTCTCTCGAAGCATGTAGAAGTTTTTTTTTAATTTTTTTATTCCTACCATTTATTTCTTGTTTGATGACTTGTTTTGCTAAGCAAAATTGTATTTTAGCCAGGATTTTTTATACATTCCTGTTTGTTTGTTTGTTTATTGATGGTTTTGGTGCTCCACAACACATGAGGGTAATAGAGAGGCCTAAGGGGAAAGTAAGGTGTAAGATCATTTAAAAGAGAGAACAGAGTCAAACAACAAACACAGATTCAAACAACAAACAGCAGAGATGATTTACACCACAAAATAAGTAATCATTTCTAAAACCACATACTGACGCTACAGAGAGATGATTTAAGATGACAATTTCATCTCTCTGAACAAAATTTTAAAAAAAGCAACCTGATATAGCAGTACAAAGGTCCAGGAGGATCCAGGATCTTTAAACCCCCTTTGTGTACATAAGTACTCTGAACATGCAACTTGTAAAGCAGGAATTCCCTATGACCTCCAAAGTACAAACAAGACAACAACAAAAAACAACATAAAGAAAAGGAAAAGGGTAATAAAAGAGCTTCAGTATTAAACGAACAAGGGTACATGATACTGACTTACAGCTTTGTCATTAACAAGTTAACAAAGTCAACCAAAAACTGTTTCCTACTCACAACATCGTCATGCCAATGAGCTGTCGGATGCTGGACGTGGTGGATGTTGTTGTCTGACACAGAGTCATAGTAAATGTTGATCCGTCTATCCCAACCGACAGATATAACATACCTGGAATGATATAGGGTAGGAGATCAGAAAACCCTGTGAGAAAAGATACATGTACAGTCATATCGATTGCAATTTCAAGTTTTTTTTTTGTTCCAAGTTATTCTCAATGAAAGATTAGGTTACAGTTGCAGAAAAGCTACTTTTGGTGGCCATAAGCATTATTTAGTGCAGAAACAACTTTTGTTATCGTTTCTCAGAGCTGCAGATGTTGGTCTTACAGTTAGTAGAGGCTATGGCCCTTTAATGGTGTGTGCCAAAGCAAACACCAACCAGTACCTCTATTGATTTTAAAGTATAGAGCTCTTTGGTAATTCTTAACAAGATGTTGCAGCTCTCTCGCTAAAACATTTGCCAAACCTTGTTTTATTCATTTAATAGGGAAATAAAAAGGATTTCAATGATTTATCAACATCTGTATCAGAATCAATATTTTTCTTTTTAAATGCAAGGAATCAAACTGAAGTTACATTTTGAAACTACTGATAATTCCATGTTGTTATTAGACAATATTTATTATTTGCTTTACAATCAGTGATACAGAGGCACAATAGAATGATGAGTTTATCTACATATCAAAATTATCACATTATTCACACCAATCCATGCTTTGTTTGTTGCAAAGGTTTCTGCCATTGCACCTTTGATCTCAAGTTTTTTTAGGATTAGTTGTCAAAAATTGTGCTCCCAGATATTTATACATGTCTGGTTTCGTCTCTTAAAGTCAAAACATTTTGCCTTGTGCTATGAGGTATGAAGCACGGTCATGAACACACAACTATAAAACACTCTGGCATTCTTATCAAATATGAAGTATAAACAAAGAATTTTGATTTTCCTGGCAGCTTTAAGAACTATTTGGTGCAACTTTTATAGCATGACTGTTTCTACTTTGCTGTTAGGGAGAATGATATCATTTATGCTTGAAACAGTGGTAATAATATACCTTCACAAGGTTCATATATCTTTCTTACAAATAATACATGATTTCTGTTTAAAACAAACAAGCAAACAAACAAACCTCTTTACCTATTTCTATTCATTTCAATGTAAGTAACATCACATATCTCATCATTCTTGGTTTCTGAAACAAAAAATAAAAAAATTCCATTTGTGATAGTCAAGGGGAAGTTTGTGTCCAGCATTTCTCCTGACACTCGTTATCCAGCACCATGTATATATACTAAATATAGGAGTGCCTTCATTACAAAGAACAACCTGAAAGTGGATGAGAGAAATATCTTGAACCATTGATTTTTTTCTTATCAAAGAAAATATTAAGAGAATTGATCACAGACACACTTCTTCCATGGGTATTTCTCTGTGCAAAAATTCTCCTTTGAGATTTATCAAAGATTCTAGGATTGGTTAGGATTTTAGATAAGACACCTACAGAAATTTTGGATTATCTTTTTTTATCAGAACTTCAATTTGGGCAACTTTTTTTTATCACCTAAAGATCAAGGAAAACAAAACTATTTTTCATTTTTCGCACCTGAGTTCTTCTTTGTCTTTTTCTTCAAAACACGCAAGCAATGTCCATTGTTATAGTTCCAAATTCGTAGAATTCCATCACGGCCACCAGTTATCAATCTAAAAGGAAATGAACACAAATTTAACGATTAAATTTCATTAACTTCATTCTTGATCAATAATTCTATTGCATCTGTATTTTCCTTTTCATTATATTTCATATCAGACTCGCAGCTGTTGTCATCTGTATAAATAAAAGTTCAAAATGCCATCTGAACAAGGGTGCACAAACACACCTCCTCCCAGTGTTGTCCATCGTCATGCAAGTTATAGCATCTTCTCCATGAGCATCTCCATACTCAAAAATGGCTGCCCCCGTCTCAAAGTCCCACAGTTTTATCACCTGGAAAAAATGATATCAAGATGAGAGTGACTGTACTATAGTCTGTTTGTTCCACTTACAAAAAACAGTGTTTTTACGTAAATTGTCTCTTTTGAATATAAAATTTCATTCAGATCGGTTGTATCTAAATAGGTGTTTTACATACGAAGAAACTGGCGCCTATCCTCAATCATTTTAAAATATTATAATAACAGTTACAATTATTTGCATTCATTAGCAATAATTCAATTTAGTTTATACTGAAAAGAATTATTTTGACGTCATCAATTTTAGCTAACATACTAAATTAATAGCATTAATACATCGCACCTCTTGGTGCATAAAATGCAAAGACAAACAGGAAACCAGGCAAATTTTGAATTTAGTTAAGACAAAATGACTTAAAGCCGCAAGCAAACTTTCAAATCAAAGAATTCATGGACATAAAAGTTATTGAGCAAAAACACTGATTATCTTCCCCAAACAGTTCCTTAATATGCTCCCATATTATACATAACTTCTAGCAAAGGTACAACACATTGCTAACATTTACAAAGGCTATAAATGAAAATGAAATTTGCAAAAAAAATTTGCACACAAGTGCTCTGGCATTTTGAGTAAGGGCAAACAGGTTGGAAATGTCTGTTCACAAACACTGGGCTATCTTTCAAAACAACTCCCAGATCACAAAATCTTTTTACATCAAGATTATGACCATCTCCAACTTGCAGTGTTGATCAATGGATGAACTTTCACCAAAAAGACTCTCTACTTGAAAATCTTTACTCATCACTCCATTATGTATGGATTAGAATAAAGCTTCTCTCTTTAGCATTTACAAACAGGATTAGACTATCCAGGAAGTTTAATTTTACCACTTCTTTAGCTCGGCACCAAAAGTTGTACCAGCTTAAAAATGTTACACCTTTGATATTTCTGATCCCCCTCCCTTGGTTTTCAGTGAACAGCTTAGTGTTTGTTTTGAAGATACCTTAATCAATCCAACACTATTCCTAAAGAGATCTTGATTAATTAAATCATCAATACAATCAGTCGAATAGCATTCAAAAATGCCAATGCATTTATATTGCCATTTCCTTCTTTCATTCAACAAAATAAATGATTCTTGATGAATAAACTCACCGATCCAATACAGCATGTTATGACCTGCTTGAACTCAGGGTTGTACTTGCAGCATGTGATGGGATCTTTGTGGCTGATTACCATATCAGCATTGAGCATGGCCCTTTGATAAACACACACACAAAAAAAAAACCCACAAAAAATTAAATTGAATGCAGCATGAAATTATGTTTGTTCAAATTCAAGAGCCTGAATGAAAAATCAGAGAAAATGAGAGTGAGATTTCCAGTGTTCTCCCACCGTGTAACCAACTCTCCCAACAGTACCCATGGAAGTCACAGTGGCAAGAAGGCTAAAGGTTAATGGGCAAGGGAAGCTTTAAGAATAAAAATTAAATCTTCCCTACAACAAACAAAATTTGAGATTTATTATCCTCTTCAATTATATAGACCAACTCAGAGTGACTGATAGTTTCTGTCGATGTGTGTGTAAAACCTATCTAGAACAAATCAAATTCCAACTGGCTGTAGGGAGAACTGTTAAAAATCTTGATCTGAGAGATGCATTTTTGAATGTGGTCAATGTAAGAGCAAAGGGAAGATGACTTACTTGTGCCTCAGATTCAACACAGCCATTTGATCTGTAGCCACTGCCAGAGACCTTGAAATAACACAGTAATGTATGGCCTGGAGATCCCCTCGAATCTTGTGACTCTTTGGACGGATGGTCAACAGACAAGTGTGATCCTGAATATCCCATACCTTGAATGCAAACAGAAAATAAAACAAACTCTCAAGAAACTGTTCTCAATATTCCTACATAAACTTAAAGCTTGTCTTAAAAATGCTTTCATAGGCCGAAACCGCACATCAAGGTCTTTGATACTTTTCATAAAAATTATTTCAATAGTCAAATAATTGCATTGGTATGGAGTCAAGGAAAGGTAAGAAAAGTCCACATAGAAATGTACGGGAACCTTCCACTGGTGTGCAAAGCAAAGGTAAAAAAATTTGATTGGCATGACAAAGTTAATACCTAAAAGGGAGATGTTTTTTAAAAATTTTAAGATTTTACATGGACAATTGGCAAATTGCACAAAAACATAAACATTGCAGAGCACATTTAAACCAATACAGAACAGGGGCGTATGTGGCAGAGAGGTACGGTGCTCGCCTCTCAAGTGAAAGGTCCGGGTTCGAATCCCATGAACGGCGAA
>JBCIKM010540198.1:0-13674 GCA_039654465.1 Melibe viridis | reverse complement strand
CCCCCCCCCCCCCCCCCCCCCCCCCCCCCCCCCCCCCCCCCCCCCCCCACACCATCCGTTAGCGAGTGCAGGTAAAAGAGCAAGTTATCATTCTATCACCTTACTTTTTATTGTAACCCTCTTTATGTTTTGTGGGGCCATAAAACCACTCATAAATAAACAAATGGAATCCTGCTTATTTCTAGCAGCGTACGTTCCTCTAATTCTACCGAAAGACCAACAAACAGACTAATACACATGCCTTCGCTAAAACTAGCTAATATTCATCAAAGGGTGAACTGAAAAAGAAAAAGGTTATTATTCGCTGACATAGATTTCTACTAAACACACACGAGCAAACATTCATCAATAAGCAAAAATTTAATAAGGGTTATCATACACTGATACACATACGCACGTCCAGCTAGCCATCATCATCAGTGGACAGCACGGCTTTCCTAGCCGTGATACCAGTACCGTACTAAAAGGACGGTTAGACTGGCGGTGTAGCCGTCATTAAGTACGGCTAGCCTCTTCTTTCGTTGTTGTTGTTGCTGCTGCTGTTGTTCTTGTTCGTTTTCTAGTTTTGTTTTGTTTCTTTGTTTTTGGTTGTTTGTTCTTTGCTTTTTGAGCGACCGGTAACCCGATCCATCGATGCCTTGAATTTGTTTGTGCTTGTGCCTACTGCACTTTATCTATCAAACGGATTTCCCTGTTTTTTGTAAGATAAATAAGTCATATAAAGGTGGACTGCAAGTGATCTGAAGAATTTCCTCTAGATCTCATGCCCATCCTGCTAGACATCGTACCGTCCCTCCTTTACCGGAAGAAAGCTCAACTTTGGCCAACTTTTTAGAGCAACATGTAAACAAGATGATAGACAAGACCAGTGGGGATTAAAAAAGGATCTCCTGAGTAACCTCAAATGTCTCTTGTGCACTTTGTGCTGATATTCCCACTGCGCATTTTTGTTGTTCTTTTTAAAACTTTGTAAGTATTTTCATATGTTTAATGGGTCTGTCCAATGTGTTATAGTCCTTCTTTGGTAAGGTCATTCGACATTCAACCACCTTCTTTTCAGATTGAAATGGGCAGTTCATGGTGTGTCAAGGGCTCTGGTCAGGAAATGAATATTTTCAAACCACCTTGGACCTTGAAAGTCTCCAATGAACTCCCTTATTACTCAACTCTATCTCCCTGAAATCAAGAGACTGAGTGTCTATTCAGGCTTGTCTCTAGTCTGTGGCAAACCAGTGGCAACTCAGTTACCAATTCACCTACCAATGTATACTCAACTGATTTTTACCCCTTCACCCACTTTGAATACCCCAGCCTGAATCTCCCTTGTTTAAGGCAGCAAAGTCAGGCTTCTCTTTGACTTTCTCTCTATTACATGCCAAAACTGGATGAGAATAGCGTTGAGTCTTGGGATAGACTCACCCTGGATGAATCATTCATTTTGTCTATACAAATAATATACTATTATAGAGAGGTAGGCCCTATAGCATACATATTTTATCTGGGCTCAACAACATGACATTACCTTCATCATCCTCTTACTCTCACTCTCCCTTACTCTTTTGCTTAATCTCTTTATTTCCTTCCCACTTGCTTTGTTTGTCTTTCTGCTCTGTACAATTTCTTTTCCCTTCTCAAAAAAATGTTGACAACGGAAGTTAACAAACTAAAAATGGTAAGTGCTAAACTAAATTGATAGATTGATAGCACTTTTGTAGAGCTTTACCCAACAGGTTGTCAGCGCTTAAAAAGCCGGTTGATCATTATGCCATTTTTAGAACACCTTGCAAAGCGCAGAAAGCTGCTAGTAACGAATGCTGAGCGTGAAGTAGGTGAACTGATTTGTAGGAATCAATTTTGGAATTTTGCCCAGACAGGGGTCTCATGGCCTACTCTTTTTGATTTCCAAGTGTCAATGCTTCTTTTTTGTGTGTGCAACGCACTCACAGGAATTAGTAGTTAATTGTCCTCAGATAAGATTAGATGCACAATCCCATCTACTCAGGACCAGAGAGTGGCGTACGAACAGAAAAACAGCCCATCAGTTTTGCTTTTTATGGGACTCTAACCCATGGCTTTTTGGTTTGAGAGGTGTCTGTGCCTCCATCTATGCCATCAGGGAATGTCAACCAACCAGAAATTGACTGGAAAAATGTTCGCCATTCATTGGACTTGAACCTGGGACTTTTCTTTTTAGAGGCATTGTGTGTATTTTATATGCTATCGCCACAACTTCTAATAAAGTCATTAATGTGCGAAAAATTGCCAGTTGAGGCCAGCACTCAAAGAATACTGCTAGGTGACAGTGGGTGATGTACCTGGGCAGTTATTGTGAGCAATACTGTTACCTATGGCTTAACCCTTGAAATCAGTGACAAACTCCAGTTGAAAACTGTTTCTTTTTCTTCTTTTTAATTTGTTAAATCTATTTATTGATTTTTTTTTTTTTCTCCAAAATCGTAAATTACATTGGAAAATGGGGACCTTGTCAAATTTCATGGCTGTGATTATACCTATATGGCCACATAATTCTACTGGATCAGAGATCAATAGCCATCACCTCGCAATTGACTCTTTGAGCTTGCTGATCTTAAAGTCCCATCTATTTCAATTTTCATCCACTGTCAGATTCCATTCATGGTTCAAATTACGATGGTGCCCGGCTTCCAAAAGCTGGTTGATGCATGTGGATCACAAGATAAGGTCCCGTAAGTCGGCGTGTTTGTGAAAAATGTTTTAATTAACTGCCTTTACTTAAATTTTGTTTACAATTACTCTTTTTAACACTTTTACATAAAAACAGGTTTCCTCTAAACTAAATGGCTATCCTATAAGTGTATTTTAGTAAGAGTGAAGTTTTATCAGGAATCCTTCAAGATTTTTAGAAGATGAGAAAAAAAAAAACCAACAAAAAAAAAATTTTTTTTAAATCTAAAAAAATTTTGCCAAGGCTTCAATCCCCAGAATACGTTCAAAGTGGTCAACTCATCTGAAAATAAAGACTCAGAAATGCAACCACGCTTTTATAAAAACTGTCCCAAGTTCCATTTAGGCTTCTAAAAATATTGACCTCCAAAAATTGTTTTGAGCTGATATCTAATGGAATGACTGCCAAAATTCACTGAGATTCAAAATTGATATCTTTTTCTTTTTGTGAAAATAACATTCTTTATATTTGTGACTTATCAAACCCTGCAGCTCCTGATGATCAGTGATTTATGTTTTCATTTAAAATAAAAAGTCATCTTCCTTTTTTTCTATTCCATATTGTTCCATCAGTGTCTGTATAGCTCTGTTGGTAAGATGCTCAACTCACATACCAAAGGGTGTGGGTTCAAACCCTGACTGTGGCTATTGTGGTTTGCCATGGACAACATGGGTGATTCCTGTTGGCATGGAGTGTAAGACCGATGAATAATTCATTTATTCCCTTCATGGGTGCCTAGGCTGCTGCGATTTTGTGTTCGCAGGCAGACAGGCCAATTTTTTTTTATATATATTATTATATTATTTCACCTGAAAGCAATCAAACGGTTTGGCAACTCTTATGATACATTGAAACTTATGAAGGAAAGTTTTTTAAAGCAGGTTGGTACTAAAAAAAAATACAATTTGTGGTGTTTTCTAATAAATGAGAAATGTAACTTATCCTTTCCTCTCTTGTCCTCTCTCTCTGATGTGGCTTGTGATTGAAAGGCATCAAGCATAAGAACACTGGCCAGTGGGTGGCGATCAAGCACAAGCGGCAAAAGCATGAAATATGGACGGTGACGGTGGAAGGAGAGAAGGAGGACTCAGTGCCGGTGGTGCTGGTTCACGGCATCACGGGAGGAAGCAACTTGTTCCTGAATAACATCGACACTTTAGCAAAACATGTAAATCTTTCACAACTAACAAACCTCTTACCATTTTGTTTGAATTAAGTCTAAATAATTTATTTGTAATGCTTAAATTCATGCTTTTAGAGTTTGCCTTTTGGTTCGTATTTGTTAAGTGTTTTTTCCTTTAGTTAAATCTCAAATATAAATGTTTTTATCAAGTGTCCTTTGTAATGAAGACATTCCTTTCTGAGACGAAGATTGAAAGGTTAAGAAAATATTTAAATCAGAATGTGTCAATATGCCTTTAAAAATATACATATGAGCTTATTCTAAATTTGAAATTTGTAGCACTAAAACAGCCATTTTCGTTTTGATTAATCCTTTCATCCTCACACCTCTTGCAGGCTTTTATAGCAATTCATCCTGAAATAATTTTATTTCCATCTCTACAGCGAGATGTCTACTTCATTGACCTGCCAGGGTTCGGTCTGAGTTCCCAGTCAGATTTGCGAATAAAATACAAAGATGGATGGTGGGTAGACACTGATGAGGAGGACATAGAGATGTTTTATGCCCAAATCCTGGAAAACTGGTTTACTAAAATGAGACTTAACAAGGTCATTTTACTTGGTAAGGGATATGAAATGATTGAAGCCAATTCTTGTTTTTCACAGTATGTGTTTTTTTTAATTCTTGTGTGTGTGTTTTTGCTTGGATGACTGAGATTTGTGTCTGTTGAAAATCCAGACAATAGTCAATCCTGGATTTGTTGGTGCATGTTCACAGAGAGTGACTTTATATCAAAGAAATTCTGGTAGAATCGGGCTGCTCTCTGGCAGCAACTACTGTACTGCAGGAAACAGATGCTTACAAAGATCATATTTTTAAGCACCTCATATGAACTTAATATATAAAGCTTAACTGATATAAAGAACTTCTGATACAAAGCACTCGTTAGGAATGTTTGTTTGTTTGTTTTTTCAGTTGGTTATAGGTTCCCATGACACACATGGGTCATAGAGGCCCCCATTATTTGGAATGTCCCAAGCTGTTCTTTATATCAGTTTTGAACTATTATTATTTACTTTGCATCGAGTGTTACTTTTCTTTTCCACCTAACCCACCAGGCCATGGATTTGGAGCTTATGTCAGCTCCGTGTATTGCATGTCTTACCCACAGCGAGTGCACCATCTGGTTCTGGTCGAGCCATGGGGATTCCGATGCAGGCCAGCCGCTGCAGACTCCCGTCCTTTCATGGTGAACAAACCCATCAACCTGGTGTCCAAGCTCTACGCTAAACTTTTCATCTTCACCCCTATCAGAGCCCTTGGACCAATTGGTGAGTTGCAAACAAGGGAACCTTTAGAGTATATTGTATATATGTATGCAAAGATTTTAGCCCTTTGTAAATGAATTATAATAATTTGCTCTAGATTTTTCACCTTTAATTGTAACACTTTGAAATGAATGGATGAATGAAATAGCCTTCTGCATGCCAGTCATCTGACAGGGAAGCTTTTAACAGCTTTGCGGTTTTGGCCACTAAGTGCCGCCATTTGTCATTGTCTTGGGCCTCCTATGAGAGCCGCTTAAAATTACTAGCTATTCCTAGTTGGAGGCTTTTGTTAGATCTCCTCACATCCCTGTTGAGTACAATTGGTAATGTCGTTCTTAGGTGGCCTTTGAGACTCTAATTGGATCCAGCAAAATAAAATGACATTGTCTTGTTGGCAGGGATCTTGCTGTCCCAATGCAGTATACGTTCAAATGGCTGCCATCTCTTCTCTAGAATGAAGAAGGATAGCAATCTTTCTTCACACTTTCTGTAGAGGGATTATTCTTTCCGTATCTTGGTCGGATTATTGGTTTTCAATAAGCACTAGATTTTACAACAAAGTATCAAGTTGTTGGTCAATGCCCAAGTGATGTAGCTGTGGGTCAAGACTGGGGGGGACAAGTGACTTGCTTAATCTCATCTCCCCGGATCCAAATGTGTGTTAATTTTTTTCATTGTTACTGATACTGATGCCAGCTGTTTTCTTCTCTCGACGTCTTCTTTGTCACTTCACAATGGTTGTACTTTTTTAGCTTGTTTCCAATCTGTCTTCCATTTGCTGATCGGGATGAATTCTGTCTTTTCCCAGTTAACAATAAGATGGTGTTGTTTTAGGGGGACTTGTACATTATCCATAATTATATATTCAGCTCCAATGGAGTCAACATCATCAGCACAGGCAATTTCTCGGGGACAGTATTCTTTGGTGTTGGTGTTGGGTTGTTTTTTTTTACATTACATCTTGTGACACATGTTCCAGATAGATTATGAAAAGAAGAAGACTTGAGCTGTCAGCCTGAGGTGTTCCGATATTACTCGAGAAAGTATTCTGTGTTGTTGTTCCATGGACATTAGTATGAACATGCTAGCTGCTAAGAAGGAATCAGATGAATCTTTATATATTATGTCATTAATATTCCTATCAATGATGTCAAATGCTGATGACATGTCATTGTTGTGAAACAACACTTCTCTAACCCTAACATAAAGAGTTGCGGGTTACGGGAGTGTTGTTTCTCAGTGACAATGTCCATTCCAGTGATTTTGTTGTCAGTTTTCTAACGCTGAATCTTTCACAGAGTCGTACGACTATTCAATGGAAATGCATCCAAACCATGTCTGAGGTAGACTTCTGTTTTGACTAAAACCACTTTGGTTGGGAGAATAAATAATTTTGGTTATTTGTCTTATTTTGTTTAGACATACCTATTATGACTGACAACGTTTTTCTAATGGTGTTGAGGAATATTATCGGTCTTAGGTTTTGAACAAGCAAGAAGAAAGCCGTACGACTATTCAATGGGAATGCTCTGAGTCAAGTTAGGTCAAATTGGACTGACTGCTACAGATAACAAAAAATGGTTTAATCTGATTCAATTTGTTTTTGTTGCATTAGTTAGGGTCAGGTTCAATTTCAGTGGATTGTTTTCTTTCTTTTCTTTTTTTCTTTTTTTTGCATTTGCCAGCTCTTCCCCTGTTTAGGGTTTTCCGTCTTGGTATGAAGGAGAAATTCATGGCCGTTTGGGAAGGCCTTGACCCAGCCACGACCAGCCTAGACCGGGTCAAACAATTGATGGTGGAGGAGCGGCTGGGCTATTTTCCCGACATGACCATGCAGGACTATTGCTACTTGTGGATGATGAACAGCAAAAGGTACATGCAGCCATTTACCGTGGAGGACACTTGGCAAGAAAAAAGAAAATTGAACTGTTCACCTGCGAACAAGTACAGCAGCCTCGGCACCTATGTAGGGAAAAGATTGTTCTTTGAGTTTTTATTCTAACTTTATGTAAATTAAATGAGTGTTTACAAATACAAATGGAATTTAGAGACCACACTTAATGTAAGTCTAATCCCTAATTGGCTCAGTTTATGCTTGAATGAACTGATAAAGTGAATTCTTTGTTTTTCCCAGCGGTGAAGTGGCTTATAGCCGCCTCTCTATTCCCTTTGGCTGGGCTCGCAAACCTTTGGAAAACCGTGTACATGACTGGACTTCAGAACTGGACATCACGTTTATATTTGGCTCCAAATCCTGGGTGGGCAGTCAGTGCGGCTGGGAGACCAAACACCACCGCCATGACAACTATGTCGATGTTCATGTAAGTAATTTTGTTTCTCAAATATGTATTTCTGCGTATTTTTACAATAATGTTATGAAATAGAGCTAGAGATTTCAATTTCCGGATTAATGACAAAATTTAAGGATTGGGAAAAGCAGAGATTGTCCCTGAAAATGCTGGCAGTGAGGGAGTAAATCTCTCTACAAAGTCGAATAGGATCTGCTAGGCCTTGAGTTACAATGAATGAGTCACCATGGCTAGGGAAATATGTTTTTTGTGTAAAAAGTAGAAAAGTTTGAAAATATTAGCATTGTTGTAAGGGTTGTGGATGTATATGTGATGCATTGCCAATTAGTAGCTTAAATTTTAAGTTGATGAAAATTGTAAATACCTCACACCTTTCTATTGAGGAGAAAAACGAAGAGCACAACTTGCTTTCATAGTGGACTGGCTCTGAAAAAAAAAAGGCTACAAGTTGTATAATCGTAATGGCATGAGGTTCATTACTTTTGTGTAACATTTACTGGTGGGAAATTTCAGTTCATTCAATTCAATTCAATATATCTTTATTTATCCCAAATGGGCAATTACAAAATAATTGGACTGTGGTTTTTAAAATCAAAATTTGTAAATTGTCATGTTAATGTTTCAGTCAAGAGCGAGGTTTGACAATATATATTGGCATGTTCTATTGTAAATTATATTAACAATGAGGCAAGAATGATCTTTATTCTTAGATTAGTGAGATGTCGACTCACCTGAAGTTTGTTTCACTTACGCTTCATTTAAATCTTCATTTGATGTCTCAAAGTTCAGCATGCTTGGTTGTCAGATTTAAAATGATACTTTGAATGTAAGGAAGTGATGCATTAGTTATGTGAACTCAGTTGCAAAAATACTTTAAAGTCCGTAGAATGAAGTGGATAATCATACAAACAAGAGTGACAACATGCTTGTATGGACACTAAATGTAACAAAGACAGCGATGTTTCAACCAAAGGTGTTTTTCAGGCACAGCACATTCAACAAAGGGACAGACAATTACATGTATGAAGAAAAGAGTACCTGGTGAAGGAGGAGGAAGAGTCTAGTGAGGAACAGAAAGGAAGAAGTGTGGGTCTAGATAGACAGAAGTAGATCGAAGAAGAGTCTGGAATGTGCAAATGAAAGTTATCAAGAATTGTTAACTTTTAAAACTATTTTTTTTGTGTGTGTGTGTGTTTTTTTAAAATAAAGTCTGTTCAGTTGAAAATTATTGCATACAAAAGTTACTGTTTGTAGAGATGATTATTACTTTGTCTGTCCAATATGTTGCAGGTGATAGGAGGGGCTGGCCACCATGTTTATGCCGACCGCCCCGGTGCGTTCAACAGCATTGTTAAAATGATTGGCGAGGCCGTGGACAAAGGGCTGCGGCCGAGTATCAGTGAGGACTATAAGCAGCGGAAGCAAGCCATGTCCAAGCTTAGACGGCAGGCATCTACCTCTGCATCCTTATCCCAACCTGTGTTTGCCCGGTCACCCGTGTCGGATGAACCTCCCCTGACTGTGGTGGAGAGGACGGAGCCGGCCCACCAGACCTCAGATCAAATATGTGTCATTTTTACGTTAGGGGATGAAATTAACAACGAGGCAAGAGACCAAAGCGGTCTTGGTTTTGAAGAATGCCATGGGATAACAACAACAACAACAAATTCAAGATCGTTTGTAGAATTGTGAGTCAGTGAATGAACTTTCAAAGCAAAAATTTAAGCTTTTCCGTTTGTTTGTAGTTGTTGTTTTTTTTTAATTTTTCCTGTGATGAGGATTTATGAGAATTAGATGTAAAAGTATTATGGTACTCGTAATGTTTTCAAGACACACTTCTTTTTCTGAAGATTTAAAAGAGTAAAATTTGATATTAATCATCTTTTCATAAGGAAATTATTCTATTTTTTTTTTTTAACCTAATCATGATACCTCATTTAAGTCTATTTTTCTATATATAAGATATGCATCTATATATTGTGATGGCAATTAAAGTGCTGCTTTTAAGAACCAGACAGCAAACATTTAATGCATATGTGATTATTATAATATTAAACACTGTCTGTCATGCTTGTAATAAATTACGATAAATCTTTTATCCTTAAATTTTAAAGTGAAGTAGCTAAAAGATAAAGTGGCAATGAGATTTTTTGACAGAGGAAGGAAAAAAATTAAAAGTTGAAAAAACAGCAGAGGATGAAAAGAGCGAAAAGGACTGAAAATTGTTATTGTTTATATTTTTATTACCTGTGACCAACGTCAGGTTATATAATTACCCTTCCTCATCACAAAAAAAACATCATGGGGATATTTTTTTTATTTTTATTTGGTTCTGTTTGCTTGTAGTAAATGCATTTTGAAGTGTGATGAGCTGACTTGATTTTAACTGAAAAAAAAAGTGTCTGTTTATCTTATTCCTCCCCAACATGCTTTAAAAAGTTACATGATACAAAAAGAAAACTATTTGTTAAGTTTGAATTTCTTCATCAAATGATTTGGATTTTTTGTTTTTTGTTTTTTTTTAAATATTGTTATTGATTGACCATAACATGGTTACAGTGTTTGGAAATGATCATTATCATTCACCCCTTACACCCAGGCAGCCTAGTCAATGTTACTGTAAATAATTCAACTCGTTATTTCAAATTCAGTGATTTCAACTTGTATGGAAAGAGATTGCAGAATGGACACGATGGATACTTCATTGATCTTATGTATGAAATGACCTTTTGTCTTTTCTCATGGAGCGTGCTTGTGCTTTCCTGGCAAGTCAGTGTTTGTTTGTTTTTTAAAAAATTGTAGAACTAGAACTGTCTCTTTTCACACCAGTGTTTATGGAGTAATGGAGTGTAGTTGGAGAAGTGGCCAGTATTTCTTCTGTCTGAAATTATTTATGATGTAATGGAATCATTTGTTTAAATTTTCCATTTTACGTACAGATTTGCAGGCTTGAGCCAAACTACAGCAGAATCCCTTTGAACGAAATTTTGGGGCCTTTTTAAGTCATTTTGGTTCAAAGCAAATAATCTATAAAAAGACAAATTAGATCACAGAAAAAGGCTTTCTCTATCCTTCATACAATGAGGCATTGGGTGCAGAGGTGTTTTTTTGTTTTCCTTAACTACTGAAGAGAAAGGATGGAAAAAAGGGGTAAAGTTGTTTCGGTTCAGTTAATGACCATGCTGCTTAGAAACTTAGAAACATCTCGAATTGCAGGAAAGGATACAAAGGCCTGATTTATCAAATTGTTTGGTTAAGCAGCTTTTGGTTTAAAGGAATTCTACTGTAATTATCAGAAATTGAGTGAAACCTTAGTGACAACCAAGTCACAATTCTACCACAGGGTATCCACAAGTCATGCATTGTATTCCATATTGACATAGTATAGCGTCCCTTAAACCATCAAAGTTTTAAATTAAAAGACAGTCTGATGAGAAGATTTGATGCTTGTTTTTAATGTGAGGAAATGCTTTTACTTGCATGATATTATCATTTACATGTCGACGGCTCCCTGCGAGATGTTCTGTTTTTGCTGTCTTGTTATTGTTAGCAACTCAGTTGTCAGCCCCTATTTCATGCCTCTTGGTACACAGCTCAAGGGTCACAAGTTAAACGCACTGAGTACTTGAGTACACAAAGGGGGTTTAAAGATCTTGGGTGTTCCTGGACCATAATGTGAGGGCCACTGCTAATTTTTGTAAGAATAGATTTTTTTGTCATTATAAATCATCTCTCTCTCTGTGTTGTTGATCTAAGTTTTGGGAGATGATATTTATCTTTTAGTGTAAATCATCTCTCTGCTGTTTGTGGTTTGATCTGTTCCCTCGTTTAACTAATTTTATCATCTTACTTTCCTCTGGGCTCCTCTATGACCCTCTGTGTGTGTGTTGTGGGGCCCTAAAACCTCCAATACAAAAAAAAGAAAAACTGGCTCAACTTATATATGAGAGAAAGTGATTTACTTCTTTAGGAGAGAAAAAAAGATATAATAATACGATTGAATGTTTTTAATATGGGATTTTTAGGGTGCATTTTTAAATGAATTCACACTGAAAATGAGTTTTACTACTTCAAACTTTTAATCTTTTGATAAATGCATTCATCATTGGAGGAATATGCACTTGATGATGAATATGTGTTATAAAGATTTTATCAATGCTTTAAATTGCTTTCCTAACTTATTATTATTGCAGTTCTGTGTTAAATCCAAATGGTGATTATTTTATAATGTGATTCCAATATAAAAGCCTCTTTTATACCTTTTATTTCACCCGTTCTTTTGCCATTTGTAATTTACATGTGTGCATAACTTTGGGGCCTCTTCTTGTCTTGTCCAGGACTGAGTGCCAGGTACATACTTTTCACAAAAAGGGCGGCAGAAATTCCTAGTTGGCCAAAGTCAAAGCCATTGAAAGAAATGAAAGAAAACCAGGAAGGTTGGAAAACATCTGAGGAGGGATTTGAACCCAGGGCCTGCCATGGCACTAATCGCCTGACTGCCAGGGTGGTAGGCCCACCAACTGTGCCATCTGCTGCTCTATCAAAAAATGATATCAAGCTCAGTAGTAATAATATACCCAGAATGGAATTTTGGTGTCTTTGTCTAGATGTTGATTATCCCAGTGTAAAAAGTCTCTCATGATCAGATTTTGTCTTCAATAATTAATCCGTCTTGATTTCCCCTTTCAGAAGAGACGGATGGTTAGTTTGTGGATAGGCTCGCTGTCCTGGCAGTACGAGGTGATGGGTGCTGTGTTGCTACCATGCTTTCCTCAGTTGACTTCACTTCCAACCTTCCTGTTATTTTTTTCATTTTTTAAACTCTGATCTCTTTTACTCCTCAGCACAGTATGTACCTAAACCATTGTCTTTACTTTCCTCCTGAAAGCCTTACCCTTATTATGACTCTTTTGAGGAGTGACACCTAAAATACCAGCCATACACATCTTACACAGAACATGACACTTCACGTGTCACGGTTCCCTTGTTACATCACGTAACCCAACCCTTTCACATACGGCAACACAGGTGTCAAAGTGACGTCACTGCTTATGTGAGGATTGACGTTACAATTATCCCACCAAATTTGTTTACACTCATGAATTGTCTATTCACCCAAGTTAAGTGTCACCTCACGCCCTGTATAGGAAGGTTCTTGGGTTTTTTTTCAAACTGTAATCTACGAACACTCACATCACACCTGTTTCCACAACACAGGCAGGGCCAAGATAATAGGCACACACACTCAACAGTGATCAAGAACGTATGTCGTAGAATTTGCCTACTGGGAAAGGTAACTAGCTTTATCTTAATTACAAAGAGGAATCAGGGATACCGGCCGACCACAGCCAATTCAAATCTCTAATGAAGTCAAAATCAGAATTTTGCAGTTTTAGTTTTGAACATTTTATTCAAAAATATTTTTCATTGAATTTATTTACATTCCAAGGCAGAGATAGATCAAGATATTTTTTGACTAAAGCTAAAAACAATCTTTGCGAAGAACTCCCTTGATAAGACAACCCACAAATCAAATATTGATCAACAGCCAAAAACCAACACTCTCGTCTGATTACGTATGTACAGATATGTAATATGTGCAGTGGTGTGATCTACTTTTGATTTCAGCCTTAAGGCAAAGATCAGACAAAAAAAAACCAACAAATCTGTAGGAATTAGGAATACTTATTGCAACAATTTTAGCACAAACCAAAATAAAAACCAGGGACATACGTACGTTTAAATAGCAAATATTTATGGTCATTACCATACTCAAAGCGCTTTACAATACCATATGCCTGACAGGCAACCAACATAATAAAAAACATGACCAAAGAACCGCATGTTAGGTGTGTTAAAGTTTTTCAGACAGAGACAAGGTTGTCTGACCAACAACCAGAAGACCTCTGAGCTTTATATTCTTCTCCACTAAAATTAGTGTAGCATAGTACTTTACCCAAGTAACAAAACATTTGGCCTGTGGTTTTTCCATTTCTCTTTTATTGTAAATCGGACGGACGGCGGATCCTGGAACTGATCTCACAATCCAGGTAATCTCCTCAAGCACTACCATCGCCACCACAACTTAACTGCAACGCAGACATGGTGCCATATAACAGTACAGCAAGCAGCATTTAGAAGGGGGGGGGGGGGGGGGGGGGGGGGGGGGGGGGGGGGGGGGGGGGGGGGGGGGGGGGGGGGGGGGGGGGG
>JBCIKM010540087.1:0-17913 GCA_039654465.1 Melibe viridis | reverse complement strand
TCGAAAGTGATATTTCGTTCAACGAACATCCTTTGCTTTTACAACTATCGGAAGAAATGTAAAAAGAAGGATTTATTTAAACGAATGACGAAATGTGAGCCCTGCCGTCAGAAGCGAATAATCGGTTCACAGTGTAAATGTAGCAGTTTTGAGAACCGATTTATCGGTTCACAGTACACAATGAGTTAATAGTAGTCCTAATGATAATTCCCATTATACTTTCTTCTTTTTGTCTGAAGTTCTGAATTGTTCCAACATAAAAGTCATCTAGTGAACCTCATATCTTATGACTTTAATTAAATCTATCCTCCTGGTTTTTTTAGCTGGCCTGTTTGTTTCAGGATTTAGTTTCTATACATGCTTGTGTTGTGTGTTATTATATGTCATCTCTTCCAACGTTCAGGAAAGCTTCACTCCATTGATGGGCTTCCTCAAGGTGCTGTTAGAAAAGTCTTCTTCTGCTGCCAGCCCCGAGGAAAAGGCCTCTGCAAGACTGTCTGTCAAGCTGGTCCTGTCGCATGTGACAGCCACTGCAGCCCAGTCTCTGACAGTCCAGTCAGACAGTCTGAAGGTACTTCAGCAGGCCTTGAACTGCACAGATCTTGTGTCAACCTCAGGAGACACCGTACAAACGCTGACTGCTGCTCAGGTAAAGAAGCTCTTTATTGCCTCTTCTTTTTTTTCCCTCCTTTTATTCGATATTCAAACAAATCTGTATTTTCATGTTGTTAGAAGGATAAGGTAACTTATTGGGTTTTCTTTTTTTCACTTCATAATTTTTATGTTATGAGCGGTTTTTCATTTCTAATTGACAGTTGAATCGGCACCTAATGAGCTCCTTGCTCCCTGCATCTGAACAAGTCATCTTTTCC
This sequence comes from Melibe viridis, assembly GCA_039654465.1. Lineage (NCBI taxonomy): Eukaryota > Metazoa > Mollusca > Gastropoda > Nudibranchia > Dendronotidae > Melibe > Melibe viridis. The sequence goes on along the minus strand of JBCIKM010540087.1, from coordinate 17,041 downwards.
CAACTTTTGGACATCATTGCATCCTCTCCCATTACAGCCGTGGTCAGAGCATGTCGGAGGGTGATCAAACATGTAAGATATTTCAAGCCACATCCTCTTCTATTTAGTACTTTAGTTCAGATAGAAAAGAAGCATTCATAGGTTGACATGATTGTAAAGATGACATATAATGAGATGCCTTGATAACCATGCAGTGAGTAATGGTCCTAGCAGCACATAGTAGTTTGAGTTGGTGTGAATGTGAGAAAGACAAAAAAAAGTACAGACAGTTGATGATTATGTTATTATGAACTTAAATGATTAGGGAGATGGCTGAAAATAGTCAAAAGTATCTGCGAAAGTGCAAATTGAAAGAGGCAAGAAAGAGTGCCCATATTGACTTTAAAAATTTTACACTTGTCAACTTTTGGCTTCTTTCAGCTTTTCCTATTTTAATGAATATTTGTTTTCATACAGATGAAGCTGCATTCTAAGCTCATCATGACTGAAATGACCAATGTTCTTGGCACCGATATAGCTGCCACTGTCAGGGAGTCAAAGAAACAGAAAGTGTGAGTAAATAAGAGTTTCATTTTCTTGAAGATGTAGGAAGATGTGATAATTTATATACTTCACAATCCCATCACACACAATCAGAGATGCAGTCAATGAGATTTTATTTTAATGATTTGAATTTTGTCAATTGCATGATTTGCTTTTACATTTCAGGCAATCAAGCGCACCAGATCAGGAGACGAGCGTGTTTGACTCTGAGCCATGGAAGCGCATCACGGCTCTTCTGGAAATAATTCAAAATAAGAAAAAAATCACAGAAGCTGAACATCTTGTACCTGTGGTGTTTCAAGTTCTAGGAAGGTACCAGCACTCATGCTTTACATTGAGTTCAGAATCTGCATTCATGATGTCAAATAGGGAGAATTCAAATTTTCATTTTTCAATGATGATTTTGTCGTGACAAATTTAAGAATTTTGAGAATTTCTCTACTTCTCTGCTTCTCTAAAGATGAATAGACTTACTTTTATTATTATTATCATTGCTATTATTTCCCACTGCTATTTCAACCTAGCTTCTCAAGCTAGACTGTTTGGATAAGACCTTTGTATTTTTTTTCTTAGTTTCATACTGAGGTTATAATAGTATGTTTAAGTTGAAAAGCAATCATAGTTTCTTTTGTTTCTCATTGTAATAAATACAAAATCTATTGATATATGTATGTTTTTAGTGCACAATTTTGTGAAAAGCGTATGCCATGATTTACTGCTCAGGGTTCTAGAATTGGAAACCAAAGGATCTGGAGAGTACACAAAGCAATTACTTCTTGGAACGATTCTGAAAATATGCTCTGTGAAGGATGATAATGCAGAAGGGGCTGAAAACAATGAAGGTTTGTTTGTTGTCAAATTGCTATCAGTTTGTATAATAAATCTAGGATTACCATTATGCTTGATATTCTCATAATACATCAGCGGACTTTTATGTATTCTGTAAACCCTGCAAAGGCAATTTGGCTTCATGCCTGTGCTATGAGGTGAACAAAATGGGTTGTTTTCATTTTCTCTAAAGGAGTTGTAATTAAACCAATGTGAGTTGATATTGAGCTAATTGCTGTGTAGTTACTAAATTGTCTTGAAATGTCTTTGATTTATTATATAGTAGGCTCTGCTGGGCTTAAGTAATGATAAATTTCCCCAGTCTCACTGCAGTTTCAACTGCATCATGCAAAGGTTGTTTCACATCAGCTTGCTATATGTATTTACATTCTTTTCTCCAGGATCAAAAGTATTTAGAAAAAACTATTCCCTTTCTGGGCTTATAATGAAGGTGCCAATTTTCTTTTTTCTTCATTGTTTTAGATTTTTCATATGATAGAGAGATGTATTAGCATATTATTTGGTTTCTTTTTTATATAATCTTAAGATAACAAGATTTCTTTTTATGTAGTCTAGGTTTTTTTATTGCAAAATTTCTACTATTTCATTCATACAGTTGCTGTCACTGGTGAGCATCTGAACATGGAACTAATAGTCCAGTGCATCCGGAGCTCAGACAACCCCCACACACACCATCAAGCCCTCCTACTACTGAGTGTTGCTGCCAGAATAGCTCCTGTTAGTATACACTGATACCTTCTATACCACACATACTAATGACGTAATGAGGAAAATAAAACAGTTAAATTAAATCCATACATTTATAGTTCTTATGCCTTGGTTAACCAATGACAAAGGGCAATTTAGAATATTTAATGACATCACCCATTCATGAACTATTCAAAGTTGCGTCATAAAGATGATGATCAAAAAGTCAATGTCATTCTTCTTTCTGCCATAAAATTTCAAAAGGTTTTCTAGCTATATTAAGATTGAGATTTAAATTGGTCTCTTTTTTTTTTTTAATTCAAGATTGGTTACTATTTTTTCTTTAAGTAGGTCTACTAATTTTTTCATTTCAATTTACCTTCTGCAATGGATATAACACTTGTGCCTTTGGATATCATTTTTATTCCACTCATTTGCATCAAACAATTTGTATTTCAGCTGTTTTAAAAACTGCTGAACTACAAGTTTGGTAAAAACTCATGAAATATAAATGATATCTAAAGAGGCTGGTGCAATATCCACCATTTCCCCTTCTTTTTGGCACTCAATTTCCCTCCTGTTTCATCTTTCATCTTGTCTCTTCTTATCCCCCCCCCCCCCCCCACCCCCGGCTCCTCTTCATGCAAATTCTTTGTTGTCAAAATGGAATTCTCTCCAAAGCAAAAATATTCTATTAAGTTTTCAAAATCCTTTTTTTTTTCTATGACTATTCAGTAAATCCTTCTGGCTAGATTATTGAGTGTAGGAAATATTTTTTGTGCTTCTTTTATTTTTACAGCTAGCTCCTGTATCTGTCTGGTTTTCTGTGGTTGGTATGCTTTATGACGAAAACGTTTTAAGATAATTTGTGATTTTTCTTTTTTGTAGAACCTGCTGTTACACAACACGATGTCAGTTTTTACATTCATGGGAGCGAGTATCTTACGCCAAGATGATGAATACAGTTTCCATGTCATTGAAAGAATCTTGGAAAATGTAATCCCAGCAATCAGGATGGTGAGTCGAAACAAAGATATTTTGAACCTTAATTTTTTTCTGATTTCAGTCCCAATCATGACTGAAGCCTGAATTGGATGTTAAGATTTGTTGTAGATTCAGCACAAGTTAGATGGATTTCCTAGTGATATGAAGTCTCAAAGATATCCAAGACTTTGCATAAAATCATTCCTAGCTCAAACAAGAGTACAATGCTGTGAACTAACTGAAGCCTTGACTGACGGCTGATAGATGTGTAAACAGGCAGTGTCTTTTGCCAGCAAACTGAAAACCAGATTATTTTTTTTTCAAATTCTCAGACTCAGCTTGATTTGGCAATAATAAAAAGTGAGTTTTTTATAAAGCATATGAATATGGAAGAAACCTCACACCCAAAGGTACTAAAGGTAAAGATAAAGAAAGAAAATGAATTTCGATTCTCAAATGTACCCTACACCTTTTTCATTAACTTTTTTTTTCATGTTTTATGGTTTTGTTTTGTTTGCTTTTTTTTTTTTTTTTGTTTCTGTGCATTTGTAATTTTTCAATTTTTTTTTCCTCACTCAGGCTTGTGAAGAGAAATCTAAAGGAAAGAAGAGTCCAAAAAAGAAAAGGGCATCAAAATCTCATGAGCGCAAGTCTGAAGATATGATGACTATGGTGCTGAGGGTATTTGTGGACGCCATCCCTCACATTCCTTCCCACAGGAAGATCATGCTGTTCCGCAAGCTGTTGACTGTGGTCGGTGTGGACAGCTACCTTTGGCGGGTGGTACTGCTGCTGGTGGAGAATGTGGTGCAAAGGCCTAAAGTTGGTGCAGAGCATCCAGAGGATGAGAGAGTGAGTTCTTGAATAATCTTCCCATTCTAAGGTCTCTTTGGATTTTGCTAAAAACTTTACCTATTCTTTTGGTGTTAATGATAGTTGTTCAGGGAAGAGTCAAATTAATTGATTAATCTTATTTGACTATAGAAATCAGGATAAAATTCTTTCTAAGGTGCTTGGTCAAGGCTTTTATTAACAGGATCTAGTTTCCTCCATGCTGCAGTACTAAATGATTTAACATATCACCCTATGGACCGCACTGTTATCTTGTCTCATTTTAATGCAATTTTGGACAAATAACTCATGTAGCTTAATATATTCTGTTCATTTAGCAGGAACAATATCTGCTCTCTCTTAGCTAACTAACCCATCAACTCTTTTTCTGCCAACTACCGATACATCCGTAAACGAGACCCCTCACAGTATTTTGTTTAGTATATGTCTTAATCCTCATTTTTAAGTTGTTATTTATCACCAAATAAAAAAGTTTGACTTACTTTTACAAAATTATGCCTTTGTTTACAAATATTTTGTGATTTTGATGCTTTTTTTTTTTTTTCATTTGTGTGAAACTAAACAACAAAATTTAGAGTGTGTTCCTAAAAAATGACAACTCTTTAAAGAATAGAGATGGATTGATAATTCTTTTTTCCATTGCACTCATTATATGATTTCTACACCTGGGAGACATTTCTGTTGAGAGATTTTGCATTTGAGTTTATTTTTGTTGTAATTGAGAAGGAATTTTTTAAAATTATTTTTTGTTTCAAACAGCCATAACTAGTTCAGCTTGAGCATAATCATAAGGTGTTCAGTATCATTATTTGGCTTATTCCATAACCTTTCCATGGATAAAAAGGTTTTTTTTATATTGGAGGCTATTATTTTACACTTCTGAGAAACCATAAGTGGAAAACTTAATTTTTACCATCAACTAAAAATAACTTGCTAAAAGCCCATATTAAGCTTGGTAGAAAAAGAGTTAAATAGTTCTTATACTTGTTAAATGAAGAACGTCATTAACTGAAATATTCTTCATGCATTTTACTCTTCCTTTCATATTTTTGAAGACATCAGGGCCACTTCCTCCATCTGATCTGGAATTTTTGTCAAGTTTGTGTGAAGAATTCTCCAGTCTTGAGTATTTTGCTTGTGCAAACAAAGCTATTGACTACTTGATGCAACTGCCACAGGAGGAATCAGAAGGTTTGTAGGTGGTTTTTTTTTTTTTTTTTAAATTAACGATAACCCCCACCTGGATGAATATTCCAAAACATGAAGATTTTGAAAAATTATCTTGATATTTACAGCTGTCTATACATTTTTAATTATAAATGTTATTTTTCTCATTTTGTGATTTAGTGTTTGATTTTTTACAAACATCATTCTTCATTTGTCTTTCAGAAAATGAATACAAGGGCCAAACCTGGAAAAGAGACATTACAAAAACTGAAGACATAACAAAAGAAGATTTAGAAATCTTTAGTGTCCAGCACCATTCAGCCAAGCAGCTGAGACACTTCAAATACGGATCTTTGTTCGCTCTTACACATTTGATGTCAAGCCAGCATCTTGTTGCTCAGGTATTATCAAACATACAAGAGACTGACATTTTCATAATGATCAAACATAATACCTATATCTTCAATTAATTGTGTTTTAGCACTGTTAGATTCTCATGCCATTTTCTTTGATTTTGGTGTCTCACAGTGGGGCAGGAGACAAAATACTTTATCTTCATTCTGCCTGTAAGGAATGGGCCCAAAGTTGATTTGTGGGGACAGTCAACTTTAATAGGCAATGCAGTTTTCTGTTCAGTATTAAGTGTGAAATAACTTACTCCCAAAAGGAAAGATTTATTTTGTTCTTATTAAAAAGTCCATATTCCTCCTCTTAAAAAACTAAAAAACCTAGGCATGGCTGAGTGCACCAATTCTATTAACTTTGTAATACGGAAGTATCCATGGAAATCTTCTTTCTTTTTGCAGTTGTCTCAGGCTGAGCCTAAAACGTTTTTGGATGAGTATCAGTCGATGACAGAGACAGTTCTCCAATTCATCAGCGTGGTGACCAAATCCCATGACCAACACCAGCAGGACGCCTCTGGCAGATTCTGGAAGATATTTCTATACAAATGTCATGATCTTTTAGATAATGTAAATACTGATAGTTAATATAATTTTGTTTTCTTTTTAATTTTTTGTTCTTGTAATTGTCGTGATCCATAGTGTGAGTTAAATTAAATTGGAAATTGAAAATAGAAAATTGAGATGAGAAAAACAGCTATATTTTTCTTCTCTTTTCATAAAAAAAAAAAAAAAAAGAATTAATCTTATTGGTTCGTGAAAGAGCAGTAATTACCTACAGTAGTTCACACAAAAAGTGGACCATAAGATTTTCCAATCATAGTGAGAGATTGGGTTTTTTATCATAAGTTTGTTTTTTCCATTTCTTTCTTGCTGATCAGATGGTGAACCTGCTGCCAGATTCGATGTTCCTGCAAGTAGTGTGTGGCCTAATGGACCATTCTTTAATCCTTGTCCAGAAGAGGTCCATGGATCTCCTCAATTCTAAGCTACAGTACTACAAGGAAAGCGGAGTCCACGATCACCAGGTAGCGTAATTGTCATCAACAGCTTCAGTCAAATATTTTATTAAAAATTATTCGCCATATTATTTATTATTGCCAATTTTTTATTTTCATTTGAGGTTAAAGCTGAAAATTTATCAGATGAAATAGTTTTCCAGATTACAACATTTTTCACTCATGGCTAAAATTTATTGATTCCTTCAGCTGCAACTAAAGTATCCTTGACCAGAGACACCTAATCCTGGAGACAGAAGTCTTCACGTTCCTCAACCATCAAGACTAGTCAAAATTAGTTACTTGCATTTTTTTTTTTTATTTTATGGTATTTTATATTTCTTGTTGTTTTTTCATCCCTAGAGAGCAATGCTGTTGGAAATAGTTGCAAAGCTACAAACTATTGTCAGAAAAACTCTCCTTCCTAAGACCAAAGCACCACCAAGTGAAGATGATATCATTAATGGGCAAACTTCCATATACAGCCTCAAAGTTTTGTGTCGTATACTAGGAGAGGCTAATTATGAATCTTTCTTTGAGGTAAATTTATATAGTTTTAAGGTGGTTGTCGCAAAAGAGTTGTTAAGCTTTTGGTTTTCACTTCCATGAGATAGTCTCATTAAAAGAATCACTAAACTTGTAATCTTGAATTCTTGAACTGTGTTGGAGTGTTAGATGAAGTTAAGTTATATATTTTTTGTGTCCATTTAATTTTAGATATTACTAGCAAATGCTGGGTTGTTTTGTTTTTTATCAAATTTAAGGAACTGAGCTACATGAGATTCTTATTTGCCTGACATAAAACAATACCCAGCGTTCTTGTTCTTCTAAAGTCGAAATCTGAACTTCTCTCTTCAAATAAAAATGTTCTATTTGGGTATGACCATATGACACAAATTCTGTTAATTTTTCAACTACACACAGTTTTTGTTTAACTCCTTTAGGTTCTAAAACTTTGCATGAAAGCGTTGTCTTATCACAAAGACAACGGGACAGTGAGTGCCTCAGCCATGCTGTGTCTGGCGGAGGTGATGAGCTCTGCCAAGGTCCATGCCATCGACCACCTGCAAGAACTGATGCCGCTTGTCATCCAGCAGCTACAGACACCTGCCATCAGTGGGTGAGTCGTGTCTACAAACCATAGCTTTTTGTTAGTACCCTGGATAATGTCTGTGATATAACCATTAAAGAATTTGGGGTTGGTTGGTTTGAGTCCCTGGTAGGCTCCGCTTCGGTCTCTTTAATACTAAAGCTATCGCCTTGCTTCTTCCCCTTTTGTTTTGTCCTATTTTTGTTGTCTAAGCACATCTGTGATCACCCTCTCTTGTATACCTTTTTAGTACATAACTGCTGGGTCACAAGTTGACAAAGTAATTTCCTACTCAAAGGGAGTTTATAGATCGTGACCATTACTGGACCATTATCTTGTCGGTGGTGGTGTGGATTGTTTATTTTTGTAAGGAGAGATTACAATTTTTCTCATTTTAAGTCATCTCTCTTTGGCGTCATTCTATTTATTGAGAGATAACATTTATTTTTTAATATAAATAGTCTCTCCTAATTGTGGTTTGAATTTGTCGTCTCGTTTAATCTTTCTTTCCCCATGGACCCTTCTATGGGTGTTGTGTGCTGTGGCAAAGTAAAACCACTAATACTTTATTATCAAACAAAATAGATAATGCCCTCCTTATGTGTTGATGGGTTTCTTTATTGCTAATCTTCTCTTCAATTTAGGGTTGTGTCACCTAATGTGTCTTTCAAGAGACCCCACAACAAAGAATTGTCATAGTAGATCTACCTACAACGGTAGTGATCAGGGTCTCTTTTAACTAACAAATGAGTAATAGTAATAATACTTCATTCATCCAAGTATGGAAATTTAGAATATTTTATCAGTTGCTTCTCTCTTTTACCCTTTTCCCAACCAATAAGATTTTATTTTTTGGCTAAGTCAGATCCACCCTTGTAAATAATGTTTTTTTCCCTTTTCTAATTATATTCCAGTCATGAGGTTCTTCTACTGGCAAGCATTACATCTCTTCAAAAGATCATTGAAGCTGTCCCTCTTTTCTTGAGTCCATATCTCACAGAGATTATCACCCAGGTAAACATCCCTTTTAATGTTTTTTTTTTCATATAGCAAATTATTTCATTCTTTTTATATGTTATGGATTTAAAGTTGTCATACCTTTCTAACAACCAATGGGTGTTTTATCCCTTTTTCCTTTACAGATCTGTATAATAAGCTCAGAAATTACTGCTGACGTACATAAACCTGTGGTATTACTCAAAATCAAGTCTATCTGGTGAGTTTTGATGTTGAACCTGAATAACAAATATGAGAAGAGTGAAACAGGAAAATTAATGGTATATGCTATGGGTTCTTTCCTTTCTTGAAATGAAATAAATCATTTAACTTGTGTCTTGCTAAAACTTCTAGTATGTCCATCTTGGAACCCTAATAACTGTTGTCTTTTAAACTGATCGTAGAAAAGATTCTGTTGAGAACTGATTTGTGATGGCAATTTTGCTGTGGTTCCTATTCTGACTGACATTGTGACATATGCATACATTTTTTTTCTCCGATGCAGCTCAACTATTGCCAAACTGACTGCAACAAGAACATTCTTACCCATCCTCAAAAATTGTTTCTCTGTGTTGCAAGAGAACCTAGCTGTGAGTCTCTTTGACTTTATTTCCAAAATTTGTGTGTCTGGCTAAGCATTACTCTTGAATGTGAAAGTTGATTTCTTATTTTTTTAAATAAAGTCTCACCCTTGAAACAAAATCCATGGTTTTTAGATAAAGTAGACAACTGTTTGAAAGATAAATAAGAACGAACTTTGATACTTTTCATCAAAATATTAACAATGATCACATTGCTTTGCTAATTGTGTAAGGTGTTGGTGTAAAATGTAGTGGAATTGTAATCAAGCGTCAACATTGAAGATTAAGGTGCAAATACTAAATCATAACTCCCTAGTATATCGGAAAAACAAAACAAAAAACAACTTTACTGCTGAAAGCATGAGAATGTGCTGGAATTCATTTATACAAACAGCTATTCGGCTTGTTAATGATGAGTGGTCAAGAGTGTGAAGACTGCTTTTGTCTATGTTATATTATGTGCTTGATTTTACAACTGTCAGTAATTTGCTATACGTTATGTTATCAATGCACGTGTTCACTGTATTCCATAACATTATTATTTACAAATTTTGATTTTGAAAAGCACAGTCCAATCATTTTGTAATTACCCATTTGGGGTAAATAAAGAAATAATGAATTGAATTAAATTCATTTTGTCATCCTTTTGGAATTGTATTTTATGGCCTAATCTTGTTATTGAAATCCAGAACAAGAACTCATTTTATACATTCATCACTTCTAGTTTAGTTTGTCTTTTTGAAAATCTGTTTTCTATGTATAAGTTGTTAATTGATTAATAGGTGATGCTTTATTTCTTTTTGCAATATAGACTTATCGTATATCCATAATGTTAAAAAAGTATCGTCAAAAAGATTTTACACAAAAGAAGTCAAATCATAACATTCAAATAACCTTTAGAAAGCTTTAGGTCAACTCAGGAGTTCCCAACTGATGGGTCGTGACCCCCAGCTGGGCAACAATGGTGCAAAGCCTTGGCAGAGGAGTCGTGTGTCCTTTTTTAAAGTAACTCTTATGATAGTAAATGGTATGATGTATGGGTGCATGTCCTTGGGCTTGCTTGCTTTCTTTCTTTCTTTTTTTTTTCTTTTCTTTTTTTTTTTTTGGGGGGGGGGGGGGGGGTTGTTGATTTTTGGTAACCATTGTGTAGTGCCTTTAGCATGGCATTATTGTAGTAGGGCTCTGTAGAAATGTGTATTACTATTTTTATTCTTATGGTGGTAAACCACAAGTAAAGGGTGGCATGACTTTCAAACTTATAGGTAGGAGGTAACAAGTGACAAAAGTTTGGGAACCCCTTTGTTAACAGGTCCAAAATTAAAATCTATTTTTTTCTCTTCAAGGAGAGTGCTGAATGTTTGATGGGCATGTTAAAAGACCATATCGAGAACATGTCTCGAGAGGACATGAGCACGTTCTGCCAAGATCTCCTCAAGTTCTTCTTAGAAGCCTTAGATATTCGTAGTACAACAGAGAAGGTAGGTGGTTCCTCCACCACAAGGCGATATGGAATTACAGGAAACTTCATTTTTACAGACTTGAAGAAATAAAATTATGTACATTGCATCATCAACTAAAATGCAAACCTGTGATTGGCAAATTTTATCCAAAAATTTTGGTGGGGGAGGGGATGTGAGGGGGTTGTTGCAAAACTGTGTTCATGGTGTTCCATATTTTATATACAAATCCTATCTAAGATTTTTTTTTAATTCTCTTATGAAAAAGAATGAGTTGAATTTGTTTTAAACTTAGTTGTAGATAAGCATCATAACAGCATCATTTTCATAATTTTTAGTAGTTGTAGTAGTACGAGTAGCATTAAAAGTAGTGCAGTGGTTGCATTTGTAGTTGAATTCATGTCTCAGTCATGTGAGTAATCAAGTTCTCATTTTATCCTTGGTTAGATGAAGATGGCAGAACTGCTGTCAACGGAGGGTTTTATCATTGACGCATTTGTTGCCTTGGTATTTAAACTTTCTGAGGCCCAATTCAAACCCATGTTGCTGCAGGTAAATATTATCCTCTCTTTCTGTGCCAATGGATTAAACACTGATTCAACTCAATTGAGAGTTATCCTACTGTTCTGAAAAAATCCTTTATTAATCTTTTTACGGTTCTGTAGAGATCTTTTCATATATAGTGTAACCAGTCTTTCTTCAGTTCCTTTCCTTTTTACAAACCTACTTTTGGTAACTCTTGTTTCATTTTGCTATATTTTTATCAAATTAAATTAATTTGTAGAAAAAGAGATTTGCCTTGTTAAGTCATGGAATACATTATTATACTGAAAAAAAATTAAAATCTAGTGTAAAAATGAATTTCAGGAGATGAAATGTTGAAATCACATGCCTGATCATAATATCAGCATATACATGATCAGTTTCACATTAGATTAAGTGCAGCGTTGGTATTTACAAACTTGTGTTTGCATGTCTGTGTGTATCTCCATCAATTTTGTTAATATATGAAAGTCACTTTTATAATCATTACATTTGTACAGCTGTATTCCTGGGCAAGTGACATCGATGCCAGCAAGGATAGAGTCCTTACTTTTTACAGGCTTTGCAGTTGGTAAGTGATCTCAATGTCCCATAAAAATCCACAAACAGACTGAAAAGATTGTTGTGGATTGAAGTCACATAAATTCTTCTGCTAATGGGATCCTTATATTTGGATGGGAAGTTGGTATTTTAATTTTAATTTTTTTAAAATAAAGCTGTGGAAATGTCAAATTATTTAACATGAACCAAAAGGAAAGAGTGTGTAAAGTTAAAGTAAAAGCTTAGGTTGTCATACCTTTTTTTTTTTTTTTTTTCAAGTAAAAAGCTTAGATTCCTCCACCTTCCATTTTCTTTTCAGTCTGGCAGAAAAATTGAAGAACTTGTTTACTTTGTTTGCGGGTCACATCTTAAAACATAGCAGTGAAATTTTGGATGCAACCAATAAATCTAAATCAGGTAAGAAGGTGTAATGTCTTTTATCTACTTACTTTTCATTCATCTGGTCTGAAAATGTATTGAAGCAACTTCTTTAATAAATTATGATTTGTTATAGCGAATGAATGAATGAATGATTGCCCTGTCCCTGTCCTTCAGTATAATTTTGATTTAAAATAGTGTCTTTTTTCTGTTTCTTTTAAACTATTTCAGCCAATACATTCCAAAGGTAAATGTAAAAACCATTTAAGCATGTAATATCTTTATCTTTAAAAAAACATCATATACATATATAGCTTAGCTAGTCTTTGGTTTGAGTTGAGCACTTTGGGAATAACGGGCAGAGTTTTTAAAGTGTTATGCAAAACTTGCCAAACTCATGGTTTGGCTTGATACTCTCTCTTTGCCCAGTTACTGCCCCTGATTTTTCAGGATTTCAGCTAGGCTGCAGTGATGAGTGCCAATAAGCACAAAACAGTACTGTCTGCAGTTGCTATAAATATATATATATATATATATTTGTAACTCTACATTTAGTCAATTTACTTAGAGCAATGTATATTTGACTGATGCTACCTATGAGATTAGATGAGCAGCGGTGGCTTTTATCACTCCATATTATTAACTGTCTTTTAGAATTAATATCATTGTTCTCTTGGATTAGGATCATTCTAACAGAGTCACATAGCTTATTTAAATTGACTTTTTTGTTGCAGGGGGCAAATATTTTGGGCCAGGAAAGAAAGCAAAAAAGAAGAGCTGCCTTTTGATAGAGCATATCTTGAATTGCCTTCAAAAAACCTTCATGCATGATACTGAAGGTTTTATGAATAAAGAAAGATTCGATGTGGTCATGCAACCCTTGGTGGACCAGGTGAGACATTTGCTTTGCTTTATTTTCCATTTGCTTCTCTACTCATCTGCTCAGCTTCAATGGATTGAGAGAACTTAATAATGAAGGTACACAATTTATTAAGACATGAATGAGTTAAACTCAAATTGATACTATTTTTGCTCGGCAAGTATTGAAATGGTGGTATATGATCCATTTACCAGCGTTTTGTTATATTTAAAAAAATATATTCTTATAGCTTAAAATTTAAATATTTATGTTAATTTATAAACAAAACACTTTTTCTGTCAACTTCACATTGCCATTCTTCTTGACAGCTGGAAAACAATTTAGGCAAGTCTGAGGTTGTGGAGGAAAGGGTGGAGAAGTATTTGGTTCCTTGCATCGTCAGTTTGGCTGCTGCTGCAAAAGATGATTCACTGTGGAAAGACATGAATTATCAAATCCTGTTGAAAACTAGGAGTCAAAATGAAAAGGTAAAAATATGAGAACAGAAAGTCACAATAATGTCATTAATATCGTACAAAGTCTCAGTTAATCACTGTAACTGTAGTTGATAGAAATATAAAAGATGCACCCAATACAGTTTTTAACATCAGTTAGGTACTACTTTCTTACTTCATCCAGGAGAAGTAAATATCTTTATTCACATTCACAACATGCTTTAATTAATTTGATCTACCAGTAGCCAATTCAAGGGCCACATCTCAAATTTTAATGCTCCATTTGAATCCTGATGTAGTTTTACGTTTTCATTTTGTGGTGGTGGGGAGGGGAAAGCCTTTTAAATTTAAAATTAACATTTGATTTCTTTAGATTCGGCTCCGTGCCCTGAGCACCATTGATGCCTTCCATAAGCAGCTGGGAGAGGATTACACACATCTCGTGCCTGAAACCATACCATTTATTGCAGAACTCATGGAAGGTAATGGTTTTTTTCTCTGTCTGTTTCGTGTGAGATTTTAAATGACTCTATTTATACAGGGCCCATTTGTGAGTCAAACTTGTTGGAAAAACAATACAGATCATGGGAAATACCATGGAATTACCTTTGTAGCAGTATTGTTTTCACTACAAGATTGGAGATATGCTTTTGGCTTTAATGAAATGTAAGAAATATGGCTTGAGAGATATTTTGGCTGGAATAAAGGCTGTCTGATTTGTGATTTTATCAATGAAGACTGTTCCTCTATATTGCAGTCATAGCAGATTGATCCCTCTACTGCATGCTCTGTAGTAGACTAGGTGAATAACTGTTTATTGTCCATAAAAAATGGCACATCATCTTGTTTTCCATTATGCGTGTATCAACATATAAAAACTCTAATACCTATGTAAATAATAATAAAAAACGAAATCAATTTAAATGCAGAAATTATTCTATGTAAACAATTTAAAAAATAATTAGGGGAACAAAATATCACAGGCTTGTTTAAAAACGTGTTCTTTGTAAAAGTCTAACTGCCGTTGGTGAAAAAGAAGATAAATATCGATTTCTCCTGCACCGAAGTGACAAAGTCTTGTGTATATGCAAAGTCTAAATTGTTCCCTTCTTGTAACAAGTTACAATTTAAGCTGATATGAATTAAATAATCACAACTTGCTGATATAAACACTCCAGTGAAATCGAAATACACTCATGACCCAAGTTTTAATTAATAAAGAAAATTAAAACTGTCGGCTCTGACCATCCTGTTTGTTTCCTTCCTCTATGGATATATGTTCAATGCTTTCAAATTGTCACATTTGGTTATGGCTATTACTTAAGTTATATAATATCTGCTCTATATTTTATAGCATTACATTTAGATATCTTTTTCTCATATGTCCGGGCAAAATTCCTACACAGGCATGGTGGGTCAACTGGCAGGGCGTTTGAATTCCATGCTGAAGAGCATGAGTTTGATCCCTGCCGGCACCATTGTGTTGTGTCCTTGGGTAAGACACTTAACCACACTTACCTCATCCTATCAGAGAAGGATGTAAAGCTTGGAGATGCCCCTGGTTGTAGACAATGTTGTATCTCTGTTCAAAAAATTATAATGGGGCTTGTAATGTCTTATGTTTCTTGTGTTTGTTGTCAGAGATGATATGGTTTTGTAAAGCGCTTACTTAGAGTATGTGATGACTGTGGATAGGTGTTTTATAAACATCCATATATCATACCATATATCATCTTGACTTAACAATCTCCTCAAGACTTATCTATACATGTATTTTGTCATTGCAGATGAAAGTGATGAAGTGGAGAAGTACACCCAGAAAGTTATTGCTGCCATGGAAGTTTCTGTGGGAGAAAATCTTCAAGAGTATTTTTGATTGTTGAAAACTTGTTTGTCATGTAATCATTGACTAACAGTAACATATTATTTTGTTCTTGTGTAAAACTGTATAAAGGATTGAGGTTGAGAAATTCACCATCTACTAGTAGCCAAAGTTGTTTTATTTGCACATCAGTGTTAGAGTGATTAGCAGATATATTAAAGCTGTCCTGAAAGACAAACATAGAAAAATGAATGAGATGAATTTGAATTTGAACTGCATTGATCACTTTCTCTATTTTTTAAGAGCTTTAATTGCTATTTTGATTTTACCTCTTGTTACCTAAAATAATTCATTTTCTCTTTTATACTCATGCCTTTAATTGTTATCACCTTTATTCATCTTTTAATTGTTAGGAGTAACAAAACATAAAGGAACAGGTAGGAAGATGACCAAAAGGATAACAGATTAAAGAGTTTGGGATTGGGTCAGTGCTAAGGTAGCAAGAAAATGTACAAACACAACTTTATGTCATCAGTGGGAGACAAATTTATCTGTTTGTTTATGTATAAAAGTTCACATGCAAATGAAATAAAAAATAAGTTACTACTAAACAAATTTCGTCTTGTTTTGTTTTATTGTTTTATGCCAATGCAGCCCTTGAAGACAAGAGTTCATCTTCCCCTGACTACACATGTCTTCTTTAGGTTTAAGTCCTCAAATAGAGATGGTCATGTTACTGTTTCAAATATAAAGCCTTCCGTTGTTTGGAGAAAAATTTGTATAAAAATTATTTTAAGAAAATTGATTGTGGTGTAAACTCACCATGAATCCCTCCACTCATTCTGCTACAAAGTATTGCCAGACACGAAGACAACATCATGAAGTGCAGAATCTGCCAAGATGTGTGCTTTAACTGGTTAGCTTCCCCGTTCATGACGGTAGGCACTGTATTGGGACCATAGCTGACTTGCAAAAGGTTTTCAATCCCGAAACCTTCGATGATTTGACAGATGCAGCCAAGGAAGCGCATTGCAATATGAAAAGTTGCCAATCGACTCATCTACCTCGTTCTTTTGTATGATAATTTTCACCTTCCAGTACAAGGTTTGATCCAAAGTTACAACTGGTGCCTTGCAATCGAACTTTGCCCCCTTTGCCAAGTATAAAGTGGACAATATTCAGGAATCGTCTGTAGGCTTGAGGTCAATTATTGGAAGATATTCAATGGATGAATCGGGACCATAAAGTTCTATTCTGGTGAAAACTCCAAACTCTTCCATAGCAAATCGGCTTCAGTGAGAGAATTGTTTTTCCAGGCAATGGTAGAGCTTTGGACTTGAGAGGAGTTGGCTTGGAGCTTGGGTCGCTGTATACTACGAGTAAAAACCTCTTCACCTGCGTCATTTTTTATCTCTTCCATTGAGACATAACCATATTAAGTATACAGCCTGAGACAGCTTCCTTCGTATCATCGGTACTTATTACCTTCCATAGAGTCAGTACTAATAGTGATAAAATGCCACATAGAAAAAGACCACAGGCACTCATTTTGGATTCCGGTGGCGAATGGTCTCTCCAATAGGAAGAGGGAAAGCGGATGGCCACCCTTGGACTCCAGGTTAAATATTTCATTTGCTACTGAGGGAGCAAGGGCATACCATACTGCTTGATCAAAAGCTAAACTACCCTAAAGATGTACAAGTAATTGTAATACATTTATTTCAATAATAAGCACAACAAGATAACGATTGAATCAATAACATTTTTCTGAACCACCAAAACGTGATTTCATAACTAAATCAACAAGGGTCATAAAAGTTAGGAATGGTCCTGGGG
>JBCIKM010539976.1:0-13534 GCA_039654465.1 Melibe viridis | reverse complement strand
AACAACAAACAACCCAAAACAAACAAAAACAACAAACAACCCAAAACAAACAAAAACAACAAACAACCCAAAACAAACAAAAACAACAAACAACCCAAAACAAAAACAACCCAAAACAAACAAACAAAAACATCAAACAAACAACCCAAAACAAAAACAACAAACAAACAACCCAAAACAAAAACAACAAACAAACAAACAAACAACCCAAAACAAAAACAACAAACAAACAAACAAACAACCCAAAACAAAAACAACAAACAAACAACCCAAAACAAACAAACAAAAATAACAAACAAACAACCCAAAACAATAAAACAACCCAAAACAAAAACCCGTACATTCACTAAAATTTCACTATGTTTGGGTAAAATAAACTATGTTTAGTGCAAAACACACGACCACATAAAATCCTTTTAAATTAAAAAAAACAACAACATCAATGAAAGCAATAAGGGCCATTATGATCTGTGATCCTGCCACGTATTTTTCATTCAAGGGTCTACATCTTTGTTAATTGATAAAGTTAACACTTTTTCCCGGTCCCAAGATGTTGACTTTATCCAGATTCCACTGTATTTTTTTTTTTTTTTTTTTTGTATCAGTGACTGAATGTGTTGGTTTGTCCCTTTCTAATCCTGGTGTTAAAGATATACGTAATGTTGATGTTTGTACAACTTAATTTTGTTCACTTATTTCTAAAATGGAATATTTGAAAGTTGATTATTTTATTGTTTACTTATATATTTATCATTTTAATAGGGTTTTTTAATTCAAAATTCTACAGGATTATCCCACAAGTACCCGCATTATCCCCAGCAAGGAAATGTATATGGGGCTGAGACCTACTCCCCTCAACCCATGCAGGACCCAGGATTTTCCATGGCCCCCCAGCCCCAGCCAGGCTTCTACAACCCAACTAGTCAGCCCAATGTGTACAGGTAAGGAATAATAATGAACAATCGTGTAAAATGGTGTGGGTACAGTGTAAAGACAAGAGGAGGCTGTGGAAAGAAAGGAAAAAATCAGGAAGGTTGAGGGCTCACTGGATAAGCCCGCCATACTGACAATGGCCAGGCAATGAGAGCTAGGGCAGGCCCCAGGTTTGAAAGCCTCTTTGGAGGACTTCGATCTTAAGCCAAATAATAGTTGCTGTTGCCTTTGGTGGTATCTGCTCATTGAGAAAGACCAATGAGCCGATTCACCACAGGGACAGTTCTGCTGTTTGTCCGGACCTAAATTGACCCTTGGCTGGCTTCGGGTACATGACTTTTCTTTTTAGGTCATGGTACCCATGTTCTTTGTCAAATAAAACATTCTTCTGTAAAAAAAATTATTTATTTTAGTACAAAATTTTTGAGCAAGCATACAGAGAATTTTCACTTTTTTTTTTTTTCCAGACTGAGTTGTTTAGATCAGCTCCATTGTTAACTTAAATGTGTATAATAAGTTTGATTAAATGTCTAGGCCTATTGCAGGAAAATGGAAGATAGTTTCAAAGGAAAACTCTTGGTCCTCTTTAAAAAAAAGTTTTATTCAAAGAGAGGTTTTGGTGCTCATTGTGAAAGGAAATTTAAATGAGAAGCTCTGCAAAATTGATGGCTTAGAACATTTTTTTTCAAACATTATGTTTTGAACACAACTGACTTAACACTGTATAGAGAGATTTTATCAATTTGCTTATTGTTATTGTATCTTTTTAATGAGACTTTTTATGTTCATATTATTCTAATTATGTGATTGACAGTATAATTTCCAGTTGGATCATGAAAGTATGTCTTATCTTATCATGTTATCATTATGTGATTGTGATGCAGCCCAGGAACCAGCAGCTACCAGAACCCCTCTGTAATGCAGTCCTCTGTCTTCAACCCGGGCTCAGTCCCCAACAGCAGCGGGGCTTTCCCCCACCAAGCTCCCCCACCTGACACGGGCCCCGTCATGCAGTCGTACCAAGACAAACCAGCAGAGAATGCATGGAACGACCCTCCTATTGTAAAGGAAAAGCCTAAACAAGAGCCAAAAGTTGTAAGTATCCGGAGATGGAAGACTGCGAAAGAGGATTTTGATGATTTAGTGTTTATTATTGAAATAGTTTTCCTCTTTTTTCCAATTTTTTAATATTGCTCCAATTTCAAATTTGAAAATTATTTTTTTCTCGGATATCTTCAGTGGGAGAAGGTGGTTGAAAGAAGTTCTTCAGTTGTAGAACTAATATAAATCTAACTCATATATCGGGAATCTTTTTTTACACCTTGCTTGAAAATAAGAATAAACCAGAAACTAGTTGAGATAAAGACATGTACTTTTTTTTGCAAAGGATGGGAAAATAATGCAATTTGTTGTTGATAGAAGAACAGGTGGATTTGATCACCAATTGTAAGTGACGTGTAGTGACTTAATAATATTAGTATTTGTTTGATTTTTTTTTTTGTTTTTTTTTTTTGTTTTTTTTGTTTTTTGTTTGGCATGGAGAGATTTTTAATTTTGACAATGTGAAGTAAAACAGCAAAGTGTGTCTGCTCATTGTTTGCATTTTATCATTGCAGCAACTTTAAACCTGGTCAGAGTGGTAAACCACAAAAATAATTGCCAAGTTGATAAACCATATAGATTACATTAGTATTATTAAATTTCACACGCAATTCATGCCAGAACTCACAGCATTGTTTTTTATATACTTTTTGTAACTCATCACTCTACTGTGTTTGCCATGCCAGTACAACGGTATGCCCCAGAATGTGTTGACGCCGCAGCAGACAGGCTCAGACCACGGCCCACCCGGCGCTCCATCCTACCCAGGACTGTACAACCCTGTCGAGCACCAGCCCCCGCCCCAGGTCAGTCAAATGTCTATGGTAGACCTGGAGAAAGGATTGTATTTTGTACTGTACCTACACAGAAAATCCTGTAGGTACAGTGCTGAAAAGAGGCACTGTCATAGAAAGAAAGGAAATGATGTATGTATCGTGCCGATAAGAGGCACTGCCATAGAAAGAAGGGAAATGATACAGGAAGGTTGAAGTGGTCAAATCTGGGACCTGTCACGGCCTGGATGGCAAGCTTGACCACTGTTGCTTTCTGTCGTATCACTTGATCTCTTTTCAGCACTGTACCTGTACCCTTTTTTTTTTTTGTTTTCTTTGTTTCATTGCAGTCTTATTTCCTGTTCCAGCACCTATTTATTCTTCATACAGTACCTTACAAAATGCTGACTCACTGCATCTATGGAAAAAATGTTTTGATGATGGCTTCTTGTTTGAACAGTTGTTGTTGTTGTTGTTGTTCTTGTATTGTTCCCTCCACAGTAACCGACTAATTTTGATAGATCAATCAACTCTTAATTACTGGTCATATTTGGCTTCTTTGTTCCTCTCAATACTGCCTTGCCACAATATTTTATCGATTGGGGGGGGGGGGGGGGTTAGAGGAAACAAAGCAAGATTAGAATCAAAACAAAAAGGAAAAAAATCCATGCACATGGATCGTCATTATAGTAGGCCTATGCTTCTTTTGTGCTTTATTAACCATTCACAAAAGAAATATTCATGAGTTTTAAACTAGTTGCTTTTCTCATAATATATTGCTCAGATAATCAGAGAAGCATAGCATTTTTTGCTCTGTTTTATTGATTTTGTTTTTTGTTTTGTTTAATTTTTTTCCACATTTATTTTTCTTTTATTACTCCAAAGAAACAGGAAATTCTTTTTTAATGCTTAGCTAATATACACTTTTACTTACAAGAATTATATTCTAGATCATGCCATTGTTTGGATATTTTTTTGCTGTTTAGTTCAACTGTCTTGAGATTTGGTCGTTTCCTCATGTGGTGCTTGCCCTTCTTGTGCTCATGCAGGACTCACAATGTGAATGGTCTTGGCCTTGTTGGTGTTGCATGTCCTTTTTGGCAATTAAATTTTATTGACTAATTGTTTTGCTGAGAAAAGTTAGCATCGGCATGTAAAACACTAACTGAATTGAAAAAAAGGTAACATTAAAAATGACACCCTTATATGTTTTCCTCATCAGTATTCTATTTGCACTTTGTAATTGTACTATTTTAAAAATAATATACTGCTTTGCTTTGATTCTACTAATATTTCTGTTGCCCTGTATACTACTGACCACGTATAGCCTCCCACGTCTTACGGGAATCCTAACTTTGGGGGATTCAACTCCACTGCACCCCCCAGCCACCACCAGCCCATCTCCCAAAACACACAACCACCAATGCCACAGGTGAGATATCAGCAAAGGTCTTCCAAAGACACCTCCTTCTCCTCCTTCTTCTTCTTCTTCTTCTTCTTCGTCTTCAATATACTTCTCACTTTTTTTAAGCAGAGCTGATCATATACGAATTCAACATTTTCAAAGTTGAAAGAGCACAATTTGCCTGCTGCATTTATGATTCCACTGATTTTTTGAATATCTGCTTTTGTTGTGTTTCCATCCCAACTGACGAAACAAAAAGTAAAAACACTCTGAATAATAGATAGTATTGTCAATCTTAGGGGATTCTCAAAGATGACTAGAATTAGTACCCACATCTCCAGTATGGAATCAGGAGCGCCTGACTTGAGAGTGGTCAGTATACTGTGATCTGTTAAGAACCAAGTAACCATAAAAAATTTCACCAAAAGCAATTTTACAAAAATTAATGCTCAGACCAAAATGCACAAGAAATTTAACATAAGAGGAAATTTGTCACATAAGTTGGTTTTTTAACATTTATTGTGGCTGCGCTTATTTGACCATACGGTTGGATAATATGAGATATTATTTGACCGTATCCCACATTAGTCCACAGTACCTTGCTGGCACTGTCCACTGAAAATGAATGTACATAAAATGTAAAGGAAAGTCCTTATAAGCTGCTCTGAGCTTTATAAGAGGAGACTGCAATGCTAACACTAATACATTGTAGTATAATGTATAGTCCTTCCTCAGAAACAGTTTTGTATGGCCCATTGGAACTTAATTTGCACACACACACACTCTCTCTCTCTCTCTCTCTCTCTATCTCTCTCTCTCTCTCTCTCTCTCTCTTTCTCTTTCTTTCTCTCTCTCTCTCTCTCTCTCTCTCTCTCCCTCCCTCCCCCTCTCTCTCGCTCTCGCTCCCTCCCCCTCCCACCTTTTCTTTTTTTTTACTCAACAGAACGTTTTCAACTTTTTAATTGCTCATGATACATATTTGTCTTAATTGAATGTAAATTTTCAATCTGATCTATTTTTTTCTCAACTTTCCTCAAGGGTCATTTTGAAATAACATCACTAGAACTAAAGAAAAAATCACCATTTTGTGCGTTCACTGACAATAATTTGACACACACCATTTATATTGAAAAACAAAACAACAACAAAAACAAGCATCCTTTCTCCATCACTATTTTGAGAGTGACTCGATGTTTTCCAAAACTAGTAGCATTACAGTCAAATAATATCGGATATTATTTGACCGTACAGTTGAATAATCACTGTCATATATTTTTAGCATGGTA
Source organism: Melibe viridis (assembly GCA_039654465.1). Classification (NCBI taxonomy): domain Eukaryota; kingdom Metazoa; phylum Mollusca; class Gastropoda; order Nudibranchia; family Dendronotidae; genus Melibe; species Melibe viridis. The sequence goes on along the minus strand of JBCIKM010539976.1, from coordinate 8,036 downwards.
TCAATGTGGAAATTTTTTCTGTTGAGCAAAGATCGCTTGCAAAGAAAATTATGTGAAGCAACAAAATAACTGCTTTCATAGAAAACAATTTCAAATGGATTATCATCAAGAGATTTGTTTTAAGAGCATTCTTAGTGAACTGTTGGTGAGTGGCACAAGGTTTGTCCTATTCAAAGTTAAAGCAATGCCAGAAAGGGATGCAGTTAACTATCACTCTGTGATCACACAGCTTTATCTGCCAGGAAAATCACCTTGTGGCTCTTACCATTGGGTGTCAGTAAAACTGCTCTCAAAATCAAATCTTTGATGAACATTCCCAAAACTTTGCATGCAGTTTTCTGTCAGGTTTCATGCCAGTAGCTGCATTCCTTCATGATCAGGGTAAAGGCTTCTAGAGCACCCCTGGTTGAATTTCTCAAGTTGAGTGTTTTAAGGCCACCAATATCTTTTGCATTTTCTTTTCTTGTTAAGGTCTCTCCACATTCTGCTATGCCTAACCAACCAAGAAAACAAGTCTCTCATTCGTTACTTACTTACTTACTTATGTTCCTGTGCACCTACTGAAACTGAGGGCAGCAACAGTCTCTCCACATCTGTCTGTCTGTCTTACACAGTCCAGGGCAAGCCCACGTCTGCCATCTCTCTCTCTCTCTCTCTCTCTTTCCATCGTTTTTTGCCAAATTTCAGTCAGCCTTCCTCCCTGCTTTTTGTTACAAAAGAAAAAAGGAGAAAACTTTTTTGTGCCATGGCATACCCCCCCCCCCCCCCCCAATCTAATTCAGACCAAGAGCGCCCCTGCAGAGCCTCCCAAGCCAGTGGACAAGGGGCCCGTGCCGGCAGAGCACCAGGTGTTGAGAGACATCTTGGACAAACTGGTCAAAAGTTGCTCTCAGGTTGCCTCCAACGCGGTAAGTGTTTCCGCATATAAAAAAAATTAAATTCTCGCGTAGTTTAAGAACTATACCGTTGAGCTTTGCATAAACGTTCATAATAAATGTGTCCTTTACATCCAGCATAAACGTTCACCACACGCACACTTAACAGACGAAACATTTTTAAGATATATGGATACAAAATTTTCCAAGAAGAATTTTAGCAAGTATTTGATAGGTTTTCAATTAATTTTGTCTTATTTTTTATTTTATGTAAACCACAACCAAAAAAAGCAAGCCTGTGAAACTTAATTTTGAATGCCACTGGCCACCTCTTCCTTTAACAGTGCCATTTTTTTTTTTTTTTTTTATTTTTGTGCACTTTACACATATTACCTGTTTCCTTCTTTACATCCAACAGCAAATGAAGCGCAAACTTGAAGATGTGACCAGAAAACTTGAGATCCTCTATGACAAATTGAGGAGCAATTCTGTAAGTATTTCCTGTTGAAAATTATTACCATATTATCAACTCTTTAATGGGGATTGGAAGGTGGCACTGTCCAATGGGTTTTCCTCTAATGGGGATCGGACAATGGCAGCATCCGATGATTTGTCATAGAAATAAGACCAGTCGGTGTTAAAAATAGATTGATTGCCAAGGTATGCCTTGTGTTAAATTGGTCCATTGGTCTTTCTTAATAAGCAGATAATTCCAAGGCAACAGCAACTATTTTTAGGCTTAAGATCGAGTAATACACCATTAATGTATTGCTCATTATGGCACGGTGGACTGGTCCTCTGCCTGCCTTCATTTCTTGTGATTTAGAGTTTTGCTCGGCTCCTTGGAGCTGGGTCCCGACACTGCATAGGTGGTATGAAGAGATGTGGATAACAAAACAAAAACAAGGGTCATTTCCGATTTTTTACATTGCTGACGTGTATTTTAATTGAAACCAAAACATTTGCAGATCTTGTGTTTTTGTACGAGTTTTTTTCTTTATTTTTTAACAGTTTTGTGTGTTTCGATACCCTGGGATACTAGAAAGCTTGATTCCCTTTTAACTGGTATTCAACATAATAGACTTGAAAAATTCCTGGAAAACTGGCCAAAAACTGACCCGTTAAAGAGTTACTATTATTTACTTAAGTAATGAACCTTGAGCTCACCTGAAGTACCTGTTGTTTGAGGTGATGATATTATTATCATTGTTTTTACTGTGGTTAATAATTTTTATTATTGTTTTCATGATCATTATTATATTACTGTTATGGTCATTATTATTGCTATTGTTCGTTGTCGTATGATGATTTGTTATCATTATTATTGCAATTATTATTATAATTATTATGTTTATTCTTTCTCGTTATTTTAAAGTCTAGTTCAAAAGCCTTCCCTGTTTCATTAAATATGGTCACATGACTTTACAATCTTTAAAATAAGATGGTTTTTATTGTCATAACTATGATGGTGATGATTATTTTTATTGCAATTATCAGAGTTGTCATCTTTATTACCATACGCTTTGTCCTTCCTTGTGTCTCTGCGCAGTTGTCTCCCTCGGTGCTGTCGGGGCTGCACCAAATAGTGCAGGCCATCCAGCAGTACGACTACAACGGCAGCATCAGCGTCTACACGGGCATGGTGACACAGGGGAACTTCTCAGAGATCTCAAACTTCATGCCGGCCATCAAAGTCCTGCTGCAGGCAGCCTCCCAGATGCAGGTCTACGTGCAATAATGAATACTTGGACAAGAAGTGCAGCACAGTATTACTATTACTATTACTATTTAAAACCACCTTATGCATCCCCAACTTGTGGCGAGTAAAATGAGTTAATAGTACCAGCGTATAATTTGAAATAAGACAGATCCAGTGATCAAGGTTTGATATATATATACCTGGACAAATAGAGGCATTAGGGTGGTTTGACAATCATGCTTGGTTTGGTTTTCCTTGTAGGATTTTTCTTTCTTTTTTTGGCTCTCCCGTTGAAGAAGTTGAAATACAGTGTATTCTTTTCTTTAAAAACCTCCAAATTAGTCATAGTCGAACTTTTGTGACTGTTGAAGAATGCAAAGCTAATTTGACCATGACTGTAACAATGTGTCCTTTCTGTTCTTTTTTTTCCTTCTTGTGTAAAGAGCTTCAATACTTATGAGGATAAAATTTTTAAGTGTAGTGCGACAATTTTTGTTACATTTTTTTTAATAGTAGATATTTAAACTATTTTCTTTTGGGTTTTAATTTTGAGGTTATTTTTAACGACTTCTTTAATTGCAACTGAGTAAAGGGGAGTTGATGTTTTGTTGTTAATTTTAGTTTTTAAAATATTAATTGGAAGTGTTCATAAGCACATTTCTTTAATTCAATCAGAAATCTAAAAAAACTATTTCCAATCTGGAACCGAGTTTTGGTTACAGCATAGCAGTGTAAAATGTCTGCTCAGGCTGTTACACCTTTATAATTCATTTTTTTTTTTTAATATAGCATCATTGAGAAGATTAAATTTTCCATTACATGATGCAGGTGAAAGGGTAAAACAGTAAGTCAGTACAGTTAATCAGAATTGAAAAGGGTGGATACATACAGGTCATGCCAGATTCAAAGAAGTCACTTCTATTGAGATATTACATGAACCATAGATCACTTTATCTTTACTGTAAGTACCTACAGGAACTTCCTGCCATGAAGTAGATTGTCATCCCCACTGGTTTCCTTCCATTCACAGCACTAGTCACAAAATGCCTGTCACAGGCGGTTGGCGGGTGTCCCTGGGGGCACTTCTACCAACTTCTGGTTCTTTTCTTTTACTCTGAAACTATTGTCTTACTTTCTCTCCTTTTCTGTGATGTCCTGTTTTTGTTGTCTTGTTTGCAACTCAGTGGTCATCCCTTACTTCATGCCTTTTGGTACATGACTGCAGGGTCACAAGGTAGACATACTGAGTACACAAAGGTGGTTTAAAGATCCTTGGTCTTCCTGAACCATTATGCTGTTATGAGTGATGGCCATTGCTTATAATTGTTTGGAGAGATGATATTTTTTGTCATTGTAAATCATCTCTCTGTGGTGTTAATATGTGTTTTGAGAGATGTGATTTATTTTTTTAGTGTAAATCTTCTCTCTGCTGTTTGTGGTTTGATCTATTCGCTCTTTGAATTGATTCTATCTTCTTGCTTTCCTCTGGACTTCTATGACCCTTGTGTGTTGTGGGGACCTAAAACCTCCAATAAACAAACCAACAATGCTTGTCTTCATCGAACAGTAAAGACTAGACTAGTTGCATTTTGTTCATGAAATATGTCTATATACATACACACTCACACACACACACACTCATACACACAATGAGGACAAACACATTTAAAATTAATTTTTATGACAAGCTCACACACCAGTAGATTGTCTTGTCAATCATCAGCAATTCCTGCACCTTCCTTTTTTTTTTTATCTCATTTATAAATACAATGGATTTTCTCCATTAACACAAATAAAAGTAAGAATCTTAATGGCTTCATGAAGAGAACTTGTACTGGTGTAAATGTTTCATGCTTTGCAAGTTGATCTCTTGTAATGAATTAATCTCTATATGCAAGTATTCCTCCGTTCATTTGTTAGCTAAGTTCATTGTGATAATAGTGTGAATCACACAAGTTTCAAGGTGTCCACATAGTGTGGCACATTTGTTTAAATAGTTATTATAATTTTTTTTTTGTAAGGCAATCTAAGGATATCATTCTCTCATTAGCATGTCATCATCTATTTGTATCTTAAACTGTTGTGTCATTTAAAATGTTTTCTTATTTCGGTTATCAGTTTCATGGACAATTTCAAAGTTATTGAATTGAACAATTTTTATTGTTGCTGATATCTTGGATAGATGAACTTATTTCTGTCAATGTTAAAAGATTTCTTGTCACAATTATAAATAATCCTGACAGGGCTAGGGGCAAATAACTAATCAGGCTTGTAAATAGTATATCAAAATCTGTTGTACAGTTTGACTGACTGACTGATCGTTTTTGTGGTTTTAAAAAAGTATTTTTTGTGTGTTGTTGTCGGAATTCGTCTGATTTATTACATGAAGTGATGAATAGTCTTAGTGGTTTTCCAACAAGCTGGATTTTTTTGTTTTTTTTCGTGATAAATCTACAAATTTGAATTGTTGCGTCACAGAGTTTTTGGTTAATTTAAGCGAATTCTAATGGTAATCATGTGATCCATTGCAGTTTTGTACATACATGCATACATACCTGAGCTATCACTGTCACTGGTTATTAAGCATATATGCCACTGAGATAGTAATCATGTGATCCATTGCAGTTTTGTACATACATGCATACACACCTGAGCTATCACTGTCACTGTTTATTAAGCATATATGCCACTGAGTTTGCATTGAGCCCAAAAGTTTGCAATGTATTTAAAGTCTGTGCATGCACTGTACATTGGTTTGTGTGTGCTGCGCGCCATTTATTTTTGTTATGGAGAAGAGAGATAAGCGTGTGGAGCAGTGTTGCCAGCGGCTGAGCCATTGGGAATGAATCGTGTGAGGAATGTAGACTGGGATGTAAGAAGTGACGCCTTTGAAACCATCATTACCACTAAATCTTGTTTGCATGCCATGTGTTTCCATTTCCTGATTTTTTCTTTTGTATTCATGTTGTTATTTTAATTTGTCATGTAAAATCTGTCGTTCCTTTTTTTTTTTTTCTTCTTTTTTTTTTTTTTTTTTTTTCAATGCATAATCTATTTCAGGTCATCTTCAATCTGTAACTGGAACTACTCTTCAAAACCTTGTCATTTTATGATGAACTTTATTCAGTACATGTTGACTTTATTGTAAGTTTCCTTTGTGATATGAAGAAATAAACATGATTCTAACATCACTGAGCAGTTTTTATTTGTTTGTCTGCTTATTATTGCTGCTTTATGGGTACTACAGTTCAGAGAGTGATCGAGGCACTCAAGGTAAAATGAGATTGCATGTTATGTCAGTGAAATGAACCTACTGTAGACTCTGACCCTATCATGGCTATTTCTCACTGAGACAGCTTGGTGCGGAGCCCAAGCCAAATGGGACTCCCAGGGATATCATATAGAAAACCAGGGATCATTACTTATATGGTGGCACAAACACGATCCAACCCGCCAGAAGGAATACAAGACTTGTCTCCCCCTCATTCATCATGGCCCCCGAAATACCAGTCGCGTTGTTCACATTTTTCTTTATTTGTGCACACTTTGTGATATCTAAGCACAGCCTTGTACTCGTATATCAATTTGTCTTTAACTAAAAAGTGGGTGGTTGGTTGGTGTCCCCGGTGAGCACTTCTACTTCTGTTTGCCTTTTGCACTACTGAAGCCATTGTTTTACATGTTCGCCTTTTTTATTGCGTGTCCTGTTTTTGTCGTCATCATCTTACTTTCCCCTGATGACAATCATGTGTTGTGGGGCCTTGGCACTACCAATAAATATTATTTAAACAAACAAGCTTAACTAAAAATGTATTTTGCATGTAATTTTAAAACAATAGGAATGAATCCCGCATATTACAGCCATATAAAATAGACAAAAACCACAAACTATTGGAGTTCACGATAATGTGATCATGAAATGGCACTTTTGGACCGTATTGTATTCTTTATGTGAGCTAAAGAATAAAACTTCTGATATTACACCAATTACCATCACACGTTCATTACTAATTAAGTAGGGCGAATGGATTTGGGGGTTTGTGCAAGGTTTCATAACTTTTCATGACAATTGGCATGGCCACAGCTGAGCGATTTGCTCCGTATAGAGTCACTGCTGTGGCAACAGATTAGTCATTTCTATCTTTCCATCAGAGTTGTGTAGTGTTTGTTAAAGGAGTGGATACACAAGGCAGCACGCTCTCGAATGAGGACACGGAGAGACAGGGGCACAGTAAAAAGGAGGCAACAAGAAAACCCACAACAAGTGAGAATCTAATCCGGGGCCTGCGACAGCACACATCGCCTGGCCAATGAAGGTACGGCGAGCTTATCCACGCAGTCATCCACCACTTTAAAAAACAACAACAAAACCAAATTGGTTTCAAGCTAAGTTACAAACATGCGCCACTGAAAATGGCTTCCCCTAAAAAAAACCAAAAAAAAAAACCGTTGGCCTGCATATAGAAGAAGGAACATGCTACGTGCAGTATGTTCTCATTAGACTGCATGTAACACTTTCTGCGGCCGTTGGCGATTTTTCCCCCGAAGCACATCCCGGTTGCAATGCCTGCCTTTATTGTTCCACCTAGAGGACCGATGTACTTAAGGCTGGAAACAAAAGGTGGTAGAAAATCCTTGTTTGTTGGGGGTTTTTTTTCTCCTTCATCACATTTTACAAAATTATAAAGTGCTCAAATTCTTTTTCAGGGATTAAGTATTAAAAGGATCAATCGCCTGCACACCTTGGGACAAGTGAGGCAGGGACGGCGACAGCCCTGGGTGCCCTAAACACTGATCGAGCAGTGTGGGGTGAGTCTGCTGCGGACTATATGGCCACGAATATTCCTATTCCTGCGATAGACCACCGAAGGGCCTATAAGAAAATATCCTTAGTAGCAGGGTCCTTCTGAAGAAGGCTGAAGTGTCTGAAGACAATATCCTTGGCATGAGGGTGGTGAGTAAGTATACGACTAGGGCCAGAGTGGCGTGGCTTGATGGAAGGACGAGAGAGTTGAAGAGCCTGGGAGTGAGAGATGGAAGACACACGACGAAGTGATGATTCGAGGACACTACCTGGGTAGCCTCTACGTCTGAAGAAGGAAAGAAGTTCCTTGCTGCGAGAGGAAAAAATCTTCATCAGAATAACAGACACGTCTCAATCGAAGGAGCTGAGAGAATGGAATGGAGTTTCTGCATAGTTTAGGATGAGAAGAGATGTAGGAAAAACAAGAATGACTCTTTGTGGCCTTGTACTTGTAATGGATAGAGGTCGTGATGCGGGCAGGAGTGAGGCGCAGATTAAGGTCCAAGAAAACAATAAATACCAGGCAAAATAAAATAGAAAATAACAATGTCCCACCATCAAAATTAGACTGCCACCTTAATATTCTTTCTTCCCCAGCACTATTAGACTATGGAATACAATACCTGAATCAATCAGGCACAGTTCTAATGTAGACAAT
>JBCIKM010539975.1:0-27983 GCA_039654465.1 Melibe viridis | reverse complement strand
AGGCTACAAAATTGTCGAAGGTCGTTCAATTAGAAAATGGACTGATGAAGCCGAAGAAGTTCTTGCTGAAAAATTAGGCGACGATGCTTATAAAAAGTCTTTGATTGGTATTACTGATGCTCAGAAAAAATTAGGCAAAGAGGAAGTTGATGCTATTGCATTTAAACCTCCAGGCAAAGCGACTTTGGTCCCTGATTCTGATAAACGTAAAGCAATTATCAAAGGTAAAGTTGAAGATGATTTTGAGGAGTTAGACTAATGGAAATGCCTTGGGGAAAACATAAAGGTGAGGACATTGAAGACTTGCCGATAGACTATCTAAAGTGGTTGGCAGAAAATTGTGATGATGAGGATATTTGCTTAGAGGCCGACGAAGAGTATCGTTATAGAAAAGACAGAGGTGAATTATGAAAAACATAATGCTAGATTTAGAGACCATGGGAACGCGTTGTAATTCAGCAATAGTTGCCATAGGTGCGGTTGAATTTGATGAAGATTTAGGCATCATCGATAGGTTCTATGAAACTGTTGACCTTCAAAGCTGTCTTGATAAAGGCTTAGATATTACAGGCGCAACAGTTATGTGGTGGATGAAGCAATCAGAAGAAGCAAGGCGAGATATTTGTAAGGACAATATACCATTAAAAGATGCTTTAAAAGCTTTTCAAGATTGGATAGGCAAAGGTAATATCCAAATATGGGGTAACGGTGCGGCTTTTGATAATGCTATTTTGAAAAATGCATATACCAAATTTAAAGTTGATAATCCTTGGCCACATTGGTCAGATAGATGTTATATGACTATTAAAAACAGCTTCGGCCAAGTCGAATTAAAACGAAAAGGTACTTTTCATAATGCAGTAGATGATGCAGAACACCAAGCGAATCATCTGTTGAAATTGATTCAGGTACACAAATTAAAGGGTATTTTGTGAAAATAACTCAAAATAAGCTAAAATTTATTTTACAAATGCTAAAACTATGGTATAATAAACTCATCTTAAGCACAAATGCTAAAGATAATGAAACGATAAAATCTTAAATTGGAGATAAAATGATGACAGATTGTAATGATATAACTTCCTTTATTAAAGACTGTTTAGAGTCTTACAACTTCCCCATAGAGTTAGTTCAAGAAATTGCCGATGAGTATTCTAAAGATGAAATACTTGACGGAACATTTGAATTGCATCTTGAACAATTATCCGATGAAAGAGATTCCTAATGACGAAACGCTCATTATTGAGCGTCGTTCAGGTGTGGCAACCTGAACCTGATGAGTTTGCCAATTTAATCTTAAAACTAGGAGTATAAAATGTCTAAAATGATGTTAAAAAATGTAAGGTTGTCTTTTCCATCGGTGTTTCATCGTTCGGTATTTGATGGTCAAGAAGGTAAGTTTGAAGCGACGCTTTTAATCGATAAAGCTGATGCTAAAACTAAAAAAGCTATTGATGAGGCTATTGTGGCAGCGATTGCAGAAGCTAAAATCAAAGTGCCTGAAGATAAGCGTTGCTTAAAAGATGGTGACGATTCTGATTATGACGGTTACGAAGGTAATTGGTCATTGAAGGCTGCAAATACCAAACGTCCTACGGTTATCAATCGTGACAAATCACCAATTGTTGAAGATGATGAAGTGATTTACGCAGGATGTTATGTAAACGCGGTTATCGATTTTTGGATTCAGAATAACAAATTTGGTAAGCGCGTAAACGCTAATCTTTACGGTATTCAGTTTCTAAAAGACGGCGAACCATTCGGTATGGGTCCAGTAGATGTTACTGATGACTTTGACGATTTGGACGACGAGCTTTAACCTTAATTAGGCTAGTTAGACTTCGGTTTAACTAGCCTTTTTTATTTTCGGAGAAGACAATGAAACATTGGAAAATTGTATTTAGAGATGGTAGCAGATACGAAGTCGAAGGAACTTTTGATGATGCTATGAAAATTTGTTATGAGCGAGATGAAATTCCTGCTTTTGTTGTAGGTAAGCCATTATGCAAGTAGGTGATATTTTAAAAGTTAGAGGTTCTAACGTCAATGTTGAAATTAAGCGAATTGCAGGCAAAAAGGCATTAGTTTATATTTTAGAAAATAATGAGAGAATCAGTTTGCGTGACGGTTTTAAGATGCAAATTGTTCAATTGGATAGCCTATGTCAAGTTTAGAAAATTTAGTTGTTTTAGATTGTGAGGTTTATCCTAATTACTTCCTAGCGGCATTCAAAAATATCGATAACAACCGAGTTGTGACTATTGAGGCCAAAGGCGAAGATAACGGATTAGATGAAGACAGTCTAAGAAAGTTAAATACTGTCATGATGAAACGCCATACATTTGGATTCAATAGTCGTAACTATGACTTGCCCATTATTTTGTATGCATTAAGAGGTAAAACTTGCGGTGATATTTACAAAATGTCTGAAAGGATAATTGGCAACAATACTCCAGGTTGGAAAACAGTCAAAGACTTCGGTTTGATAATGCCTAGAACAATGAAGCATTTCGATGTTCAAGAGCCTTCACCTGGAGTTCGAGTAAGCCTAAAATTATACGGTGGCCGGATGAATTCAAAGCGGTTACAGGACTTGCCCATCGAACCAGGTTCGACTTTATCTGAACAGGATATGGAAAACACTAAGCTATATTGTATTAACGACCTAGACACAACCATCGACCTCTATCGTAGAGTTGAAGAGCGAATGGATTTGCGTGTTGATATGTCTAAACAATATGGACAAGATTTAATGAGCAAATCAGATGCTCAAATTGCCGAAGTTGTTATCAAGTCAGAACTTCAAAAAAGAAGTCCATCAAAACGATTATACGCACCAAAATTATCTGAAGATATTACATTCAAATATCCGGTTCCTGACTATATTCAATTCCAAAGTCCACAACTAAAAGATGCATTGAAAGTTATTCGTCGACATGATTTTGAATTAGATGGTAAAGGTTCAATTAAACTGCCAGATGAATTGAAAAAGTTAAAAATAAATTTAGGTTATTCTACTTACCAATTGGGTATTGGTGGTATTCATTCGACTGAGAAAAAACAAACTGTTATACCTACTGATGACCAAATACTAGCAGACAAAGACGTAGCATCATATTACCCGTCAATTATTTTGAATCTGGGGTTATACCCTAAGCATTTAGGTCCTATATTTCTTGAGATTTATAAAAAGATAGTTGATACACGACTTGAAGCAAAACGTTCAGGCGATAAGGTTGTCAATGAATCATTAAAAATTGTTATCAACGGGAGCTTCGGTAAACTAGGTAGTAAATGGTCTGCATTGTATTCTCCTGACTTAATGATGACGGTTACATTAACAGGGCAGCTGGCATTGTTGATGTTAATTGAACAATTAGAATTAGCAGGAATAAACGTTGTATCAGCAAATACGGATGGATTTGTTAGCCTAATACCTAAACATAAATATGATGAGTATCAACAATTATGTTCTGAATGGGAGCAAACGACCCAATTTGAATTAGAAGAAAACAAATACCATGCATTATTTTCTCGAGATGTTAACAACTATCTTGCCGTTACAGATTACGGGGCAAAAGGCAAAGGTATCTTTACTATTGACCAATTAAGTAAAAATCCTCAAGCAACTATTTGCGTTATTGCGGTCAGAGACTTATTAGCAGATGGTACACCTATTCGTAAAACAATTCTTGAGTGTAAAGACCTTGTTCAATTTTTAACCGTGAGGTCTGTAACAGGAGGTGCAGTTTGGCGAGATGAATATTTAGGCCGCGTTGTTCGCTGGATTTATTCAACTGAAGGTGAGCCTATTACTTATAAGAAAAATGGCAACAAAGTTGCTAAGTCAGATGGAGCAAGACCTATCATGGAATTAGAAGGCAAAATGCCTACTGATATTGACTACGAAAGATATATTGATGAAGCCGAATCAATTTTAGACGACTTAGGCTACACAGATTTGTAAATTATATGAGAGCATAACTAAAATATAGTTTACAAATACTAAAATTCATGTTATAATTGCATCATCGTAATTGATAATAAAAGGATAAAATGATGAGAATCTATAATGTAATTTTAGTGGGCAATATGAGCTTTAGACAAGTATTACATATTGGCCAAACAAAACCAAGTGCAATACGTATTGCTAAAAAGCTTGCTGAGCAAAATAAAGGCAATAGGTATTGTGTTGAAGAAGAACTTAACTAGGAGAAACAAATGAACGAAGAAATGAATGAGATGCTACAGCGACTTAAAGATATGCATTTTAAGTTTGGTATTACTGCCGGACATATTGAATTTTCTGATGAAGAAAAAGACTTCCGAATTCGAGCTATGCAAGAAGAGCTTGACGAATACGCCGATGCTAATACCAAAGAAGATGAGCTAGATGCCTTAGTTGATTTAGTTGTTTTTGCGTTAGGTACTGCAGAACGTCAAGATATGTTGGATGTTTTTGAAGAAGCATTCCATCGAGTTATGAATGCGAATTGTGCTAAAGAAGTAGGTACAAATAAAAAACGAGGCTCATTTGCCATTGACCTTGTCAAACCTGAAGGTTGGGTTGCTCCGGATTTAAGTGATTTGGTCGCACCTAAGCCTAAACAACGAACTTTATTTGATAAGGAGTAGGTTATGTCAAAACAAAAAATTGATAAAACCTTAGAAGAGCGTGGTGGTAGATATGGCACATTTGAAAACAATGCTCGTATCACTCAAGCACTTTGTGATGTTATTAAAACTGCTCCTAATTATGACCAATTGACCGATAAGCACATCGAAGCTTATCACATGATATTCCATAAGATTGCCAGGTCTGTTTGTGGTGATGCAATGTATGTGGATAATGTTCATGACATAGTAGGTTATGCCAAACTGCTCGAGGACTTTTTAGTAGATGAGGAGAATAAAAATGTTCGTGACAAGCAAAGTTAAAAATGTTCAAAGGCTTTTTAAAAGTCTTCATGAGTTCGGAGATAAAGCTGAAAATGGTACTTATGAAATAATCAATGCTTGCTTTATTGCTGATGAGCCAACGATATTTGGTGAGCTCAATGAGGAATATGCAAAGTGTGAATTAGAATGGTATATGTCCAAAAGTTTAGATGTTGTTGATATGCCTTGTAAGACACCTAAGATTTGGGAAGAGGTATCAAATGTCCATGGCAAAATAAATTCAAATTATGGTTGGTGTATCTTCTCAGAAGATAACTTTTCTCAATTTGAAAAAGCTATTCATATATTAGAAAATGATATTGGAACTAGACGTAGCTCAATGATTTATATTCGACCTTCTATGCATGAAGATGCTTTTAAGGATGGAATGCGCGATTTTATGTGTACCTACGCGACTCAACTTATAGTTAGCAATGGGCAATTACATTACATTGTTTATATGCGCTCGAATGACGCCGTGTTCGGTTACAAAAATGATAGATATTGGCATGATGTTGTTTTTGATATGGCTCTTGAAACTTTACAAGAAACGTATCCTAAATTAACAAAAGGAAATTTATTCTGGAATGCCGCTTCTCTTCATGTTTATCGTCGACATTTTTATTTGCTTGAGGAGTAGGTATGAGTTCAATCATCGTTAATCCGTTCACACCTATTCCTAAGTCTGATAAATCACATGTAAAAGGTTGGGCAATTATTTGGGCACAACGTTTAAATGCAGATATTGCTACCAAAGACACCGACTTATCAAAATATGATAACATTTATATTGAGCATGGGGTTAATTTTTCAGGTTCGATGAATTTGTTTGGAGGCTTTAATGATGAAGTATTTGAACGAGTTCATAATTTAATAGCTGCATTAAATAAAGGCGCTAACCTTTTTTCTTTAGATTGGAACATCCACGATTGCAAATATGGTGACCAAATTGAAAAAAGAATAGGTGCAAATACTACGTCACACAAAGTTGATTTTGATTTTTTAGTTGACTTTGAAGAAGCTATGGCTGTCGCTAAAACAATAACAATGGATAGTCTTGAATTATCTGATTTGATATTGGGTGATAGCCATAGCGTAGCCTACTCAGAACAACACCAGGCGATTAAACGTATCAATGGTCAATTACTATATTCGTCTATGAAACAAAGCTTGTGCGAGTTTATACGTGAGCATGATGGTGATAATTATGACAAAGTTACTTTATGCTTAGGTTCAATTGATATTAGATTCCATGCTTTAAATAAAATAAGTGCTCGAGAGTTTGCTAAGCAATATGCTCAACAGGTTATTAAAGCTCAAGATGAGTTAGATATTGAAATAAGTGTTTGTGCACCTGTTCCTATCGAGTATGAAGAAAGACGCATACCTAAAACAGGTCAATACGATGGCGTAAATTTTAAAGGTTCTAGACAAGAAAGATTAAGCTATACTTTAGACTTTATCTCAGAGTTAGATAATTATTGTTGCGACTTTGATTTGATAACGCCCCCATCAAACTGGTATGAAATGAATGGAGAACAATATGCTAAGGAAATAATGGAACTGAGTTCTTCGGTTCACATTTCTCCTAAAAATTATCGTTCAAATATAAATTGGGAGACAAAATAATGTATGAAATAACGCAAGATAATTCGAACAAAGATTTTGTTGAAAATGCTAAAGATTATTATTTAGATATGTTTGGTAGTTTTCAATCAAAATTACCTGACCCTGCTTTTTATTCGTCGCCTGAACGCGATGATATTTTTATTTTGGACTTTGCTCAAGGTCCTTGTGGTTTAAAAGCTTACGGTGCTGAAAAGTTAATTGCAACTATTGATAATGATTTATTAGGTTATGCTTCACCTAGAGTTGGTCATGCGCCTGAAGCCATTGCAATGCTTGCTGAAATGTATGGCAAAAAAGCAGTATTTTTTGCCGCAGCTTCAAAGCAAGTCACAGCTCATCAAGCGGTAGTTAAAGCTTATGGATTTGATTTACGATTTGCTAGAATTCCTGCGATGCCCACACTCAATGCCTGGATTCGTAAATGGGCCGAAAGATTCAATGGTGTAGCTTTACCTTTTGGTTTAGCAAATACACCAATGGTTACTGCAGGCTTAATCAATATGTGTGAGCAACATTCAATGATTCATGGTGAGCCTACAGAATTTTATTGTGCTGTTTCAACAGGAACAATGATTCGAGCACTTCAAATTGGATGGCCTAATGCAATAGCTAAAGGTGTTGCAGTTGCGAGAAATATAAAACCAGGTGAAAAAGGAAGCGCAGATGTTTCATCTTATCACCGTTCTTTTTATAAATCGTCAGATTATATGCCTGAATTCAATACTACATCGACTTATGATGCAAAGGCTTACAAACGTTTTATCGATGAAGGAAAGCCAGGTGCAATATTTATCAATGTGGGTAGTGACCAACAAATCGAATCAAGATTAGTTAAATTAGATGGTTGGGAGAAAATAGATGCAGTAAGAGAATGGGGCGATTTGGAGGCTTTTGATTATGCTTAATATGACAAAATATTATGATGAGTTTTTACGCTATCATGAAATGGCACATTGGCAACATCATAATTGCAATCTAGGTTCTGTTCCATATTCTGAAACGCCTTGGGATGACGACCTTATCAAAAACGTTTTTCTTTATTACGTAGTTGAACGTAAATATGCAGGTTTTACCCAATTGATACTTGATATGTGGTACAGTTACGATAATCATCCCTATAGACACAAAATGAATGATGAAAGAAAAGCTATTGTTGATAGCTTTGACACTTCATTTTGGTCGTTAGAAGAATGGTTATTTGTGTTTTTTGTTCACAGATTAACAGGCTCAGGTATTAACTATGCATTGTCGCCATCAGGTTACCATAATTCAGTTCTGTTGAGCTTTAATGAATGTGATGATATATTAGATATGGTTGAGGTTATTCGAGCTTACAGTGGCCCAAAATTTACCTCAATAGGTTATCAAATCGCGCCTTTTCCAAAGCCTCAAGGCGATTACATTAGAGGCGGAGATTGGTTCATGTGTGAGGTATTACCTAACTTGGTAAATGAGTTTTCTGAATATCTTGAATCTGGCAAAAAAGATTTTAGGTCTTTGATGAGTTGGTTAGAAGATTATAACTCTAGTAGAAAATTTCGAGTATTTAGATTCCAGTATGCGGCAACATTGGCTGATATTGCTGACTTTTTTCCTAACCTTGTTGATATATCATCTCACTTTTTTTACGGTAAAAATGCCATAGAGTGTTTAGGTTACCTTGCTGAAAAACCTAAAGGCAAATCTCAAATTCAATTTTTAGATGATGTTATGGAACGTATTTGTAAAGATACTAATATGATTCCATATAATGCTGAAGATGTTGCATGTGACTCAATTCGCTGGGTTGAAAACTACATAAATCCAAAAGGCGATTATTCTCATTTGTGCCTAGATAGTATTTGGTCAAGTCATGCTATTTCAGACCACCCTTTTGGAAGACAAAAACAAATGTTAGAATTCAATATTATCGACACATTTAATGGTAAAGGCCATCCTTCAGATGATAAGGTTTTAAAGGATGCAGGAATGACTATACAACAATATCAAGATATGGTATCAGGAGAAGACTTATGAGAGAATCAAAAGAAGTTTATTTTTTAAAGATTGCGGCCCTGGTTGCAACCAGGTCAACTTGCCCTAGAAGAGAAGTTGGTTGTGTTATTGTTGATAACCATAATCATATCAAAGCAACAGGCTACAACGGCGTTCCTAAAGGTTATCCTCACTGTATAGATACACCTTGCGGCGGGCAAAGTTGTGAAAGTTCTAAAGGTTTGAATTCTTGCATGGCTACTCATGCCGAACAAAATGCCTTATTACAATGCGATGATACAATGAGCATTCATACTGTTTATTGCACAACTTCTCCTTGTATAACATGTTCTAAATTGATAGCTAACACATCGTGCAAAAGGGTTGTATATTCTGACGAATATAGTGATACTTCAGGTATCGATTTGTTGAATAGCCTTGGTATTGAGACTATTTATGAGAGAATCTGAGGTTGAAAAGAAAGTTTGTGACTATGCAAAGTCTAAAGGATGGCTAACTTACAAATTTGTGTCACCGTCCAATAGAGGAGTTCCTGATAGAATTTGGTTGAAAAATGAACAGATTGTGTTTGTTGAGTTCAAAGCTCCAGGCAAACAACCTACGAAACTCCAGGCAAAAGTCATTTCTAGGATAGAATCTCAAGGATTCTTAGTCTATGTTGTTGATAACGTTGAAGAAGGTAAGAAGCTTATCGATAGTTTTGTAAAATAAATTTTCAAATAACTAAAATTTATTTTACTTTTTTCAATTTCTATTGTATAATCTTTCTAACGTTGACAAATTGATGACGTTACTTTTAATTTTAAATCTAGGAGAAATAAAATGACACTACAATCTACAATCATTGAAATGATAGAAGAGTTGCAAAAATCTGATGAAATTACTAAGGTTCGTTTAGTATCTTGGCCTTTTTCAAGAAAACTCGTTGAAGCTATTTGCGAATATCGTGAATTGCAATATGATTACACTCGCTTAGATAAGCGTTTTGAAGTCTTTGCTATTTACGTAGAAGATACTTTTGAAGATAGTTTAAAGAAAATGATTAAACTAATCAACAAAGAAGCAAGACAGTCTGAAAAATTTACCAAGCAACGAAAAGTTTTGGTCGATACAATTATTCAAGAATTAGGTATCTCAGAAAACACTGATTCTGATGAACCTTCCGAAGATGAGTCTGCAGAGGTTATTGAAGATGATGAAATTGAAGAACAAGCTAAATCTGAACAACATGACTTCGGTTGCCCTAAATGTGAAAGTACTGAATTTACTAAAAATGGCAAATTTAATGACATGCAAAAATACAAATGCAAAAATTGCGGTCATAACTTCACAGAAAAATCGGCGGTAAAATTTGATGCTCTGTAGGAGTAACCTCCATCATTACCAAACTTCGGCTGTTGAATTTGCTTATTCTCAGCCGAAGTGCGGACTTTTTCTTGATATGGGTTTAGGTAAAACTACAACAAGTTTGACCATAGCATCAGATTTTCTAGATAATTTTTTCATCAACCGAATACTAATCATTGCCCCATTGAGAGTTGCTAACACTGTTTGGAAACAAGAAGCTCAAAAATGGGAGCATCTAAAACATCTCAATGTTGATATTTGCACAGGTCCTACCCAACAAAGAATATCGGCATTAAATTCTGATGCTGACATCCACGTTATCAATAGAGAAAATGTCCTATGGTTGGCTGAAAATGTCAAATGGAAATGGGATATGGTCATAGTCGATGAATCTTCAAGCTTTAAATCTATGAAGTCTAAAAGATTCAAAGCACTTAAGAAAATGACTAAACATATTAAATCCATATTGTTGTTAACAGGAACGCCGTCACCAAACGGCTTAATGGATTTATGGTCACAACTTTATCTGATTGATAATGGTGAGCGTTTAGGTAGGACCATTACAAATTATCGCCAAAGATTTTTTAAACCTTCAGGCTACATGGGGTATGGTTACAAAGCAAATCCTGATTCAGATGAAAAAATAAAATCACTAATTAAAGATGTTTGTATTACCATGTCGGCCGAAGACTACCTCGAATTGCCGGATAGGGTCGATTTGAATGAATATGTTGCTCTACCTAAAGACGCCAGCAAACAATATGAAGAACTTGAAAAAGAATTCTTATTGTCATTGGAAGACGGTATTGATATTGAAGCACCGAGTGCAGGAGGTTTAGTCAATAAACTTTTACAAATGTGTAATGGCTCAATATACGATGAAGATGGTAAAGCTCATGAAATTCATGATGCAAAACTCCAGTCGATGAAAGAGATTATTGAAGATAATCCTAATGAGAATTTTTTAGTTGCTTACAACTTCAAAAGCGATTTGGTAAGACTTCAAAAAGCATTTCCTGATGCGGTTTTACTTTCCAAATCAGGCGACGAACTTAAAGAATGGAATAAAGGCAATATTAAAATGTTGCTAGCTCATCCGGCAAGCGCAGGTCACGGCCTGAATGCTCAATTTGGAGGTTCTGCAATAATTTGGTTTGGTCTTAACTGGTCACTTGAATTATATCAACAATTCAATGCAAGGCTTCATCGTCAGGGCCAAACTAAGCCGGTTAGGATAATTCACATCGTAGCAAAAGGTTGTTTGGACGAAAAAGTGCTAATGGCACTAAGAAGTAAAGCAAAAACACAAGATGAACTTATTGAATATCTCAAATATCACTAAGAATTGTATCTGGCTAGCCTGGTGGCTCACTGGTTAGCTTTTATTATTTATGTTAGTGTTATATCACAAAAAGTTTTTACGCTCAACCTGGGCCGCTATATTTTTAACATTTTCTACAAGATTTTAAAATACGTAAAATATATTTTACTTTTAGAGAAATTGTGTTATAATTATTTCAAGTTAAGCGATAAAGCATAATTTAATAAAAACTTAAAGGATAAAATGATGAAAAAGATTGAATTAAAAAGATTACAAAAAGTAGAAGCACCGAAGAATGAATATGAAGATATTGTTGCTTTTCAAATGGTAGAATTTACAATCGATTTTTACGGAAATAAAGACACTTTTGAGTTAGACACTAAAATAACAAAAGAAGGAAAACAATTAGTAATAAGCGGTAACGGTTGGATTGAAGACGGTTATGATATAACCTTTTTATAAATTCAAATAGACAAGGCCACGAAATATGTGGCCTTATTGAGTTTTATGATACTCGGTTTTTAAACCAACCAAATACAAACTTTTCATCTTTCTGCCTGCGCTCTGCTAGAGTGACATAAAAAGCACCTTGGAGTGAGTTAAGCATATTGTATAAAACCGATTCACCAGAGCTACCACGTTTAGCCATAAAAGCTTTTAATGCATTAAGTGTTTTACCACCAACGTCACCATCAACTTTTAAATCTGGATAGTTTTGGCCACGGTTATTGAGTACATTTAGGCTTCGTTGTAAAAACTCACTTGCTCTATCTATTCCCATATTGACTCCGGTATCAGCTAGTTCTTCTGTTACTTTTTCACCTGCGATTTTTTCAACTTCATCGAGTAACATACTGTCCCAATAACGTTTTTCATAAATCTCAAAAGCCGTACTTCTAGGTAAGTCTTTCATATTACCTTTATAGCCAAATCTTCGAGCTACATGTTTCGTGATTCCATAGTTAGTTTCACCGCCACTGTCACTCGGGTCATTAACATATCCACCTTCGACCTTAATTATTTGGTCAATTACTTTCTTTTTCAAACTCATTTGAAACTCCTTTTGGTATTACACAACCCCCGTTTTCAATATAACCAACAGAAACAATAGTAGGGTTTATTTGTTCAACTCTGACACATTGGTTATTTTCAGCAAATGCCATACTGGCAAAAAGCATAACTATTAAAGCACTAATCAGTTTCATCATCTTTCTCCTTAAACGAATCCAAATAATCATTTATTTGGTCATTGTGAAAGCGTATTTGCTCTCTCAATTTGTCAATATAAGCCTCATATAAGGGTCTGTCTTCCTTGTGAACACGAATTGTTCGAGGCTTAGGTTCTACTGTTTTCTGAAACTCAAAAGCTTTAGGTTCTACGTAAACCAACTTAGTTGTACTGCAGGCAGATAGACTAACGAGTAACAGAATCCCAAGGGTCGTCTTCATCTTTTTCATCATGTGTTTTTCTCTCCGAATCTAATTTATCTAAATCACTTTCGTCATTTATAGATTGAACTTTCTGCTCTTGTTTGGCATCAAACTTAACTCGTTCAATATCTGCCTCATGAACTTTTTCAGTAACTTCGGCATTTTCTTCTAGCGTATCAATTTTTTCATCTTTAACTTTATTCCGCCAAAGTAAAAATTTGATTGCAACTCCTGCTATAGCTAAAAGTCCACCTAACACTAACATTATCTTGGTTTTGATTGCTGAAAACATATTATTTCCCCAACTTAGCTTTTACAATCTCGGTTAGACTTTGTACCACTTTAGCTAATGCCTCATTTCGAAGCATCATAAAAGCCATTGCGTATAGTGCTATAAATCCTGTTGCTTCAATCACACCTATTTCCATTTCGGTTAATACTGCCCAACCATATAGAAATATGAACAATAAAAATGCCAAAAGACTTTTCCAATTTTTCATCGATTTTTCTCCAATTTATCTAGTATCTTATTCAGAGTTTTATTGACCGAATCAAATTTATCTTCAACACCTTTTTCGGTGTGCAAAAATAACTCTTTAGTTACAAATTCAGACCTAATATCCTTCATACTCGGTGCTTGTTCAACTTTCTCTTTAAGTCCCATTATGCTTATTGAATGGGCTTCAACTTTTGCTCCAATAATATCTTCGGTTTTACTCAAATGGTTAATCACCGGAGAATTCTCATTGATTGCTTTTTCTAGCGTTTGTATTTTGCCTTCAAGTTCTTTAATAATATCATTCAGTCTAGATACGTTTGTTCTCAAAACCGAAAATGTTGATATTACCCCTGCAATAGCAATGAACAAACTTACCATCCAACTTTCCATAATTGACCCCTGTCATGATTTATTTTTCTATACTCTTAACACTATGATTAGGGTCAAACCAATGCAACACACGCCTTAGAATTCGTCCAAACAAAGTAAGATTCTCTGCTAAATAATTTTTACCAAGCACACTTGAAACTGTTTCATCCTCGTCTCCAAATGGTGCAATATGGTCGTCATGAATTAACAACCAATTGAAAAAATCATCAGCAATCACATTACCTAGTTGGTCAAATGATAAAGCTAAACGTCTAAACCATAACCAATCGAATTTTCTTCGACCTATTGCAATGATTATTTTAACGAATACTGCTAATGGCATCAATAGTGTTACTAACAATACTGCTACCAAAAACAATAATACATTCACCAAAATATGCATATTACAATCCTCCGAGTAATTTCGCAATATCTTCTTTAGTTGTACTTGCACCGAACGATTGACCTGCTTCGATAGCCTTTTCAGCCTTATCAAGCGCTCCTGCCTGAATCAAGTCATCAACAAATCCGCGATACTCTTCAATCATATCTGTGAATTGCCTAATAGCTGAACGCATGGCTTCAAACTTCTCAATGATGATTTGATTTGTAGCATCATCAAACTCACCTCCTTTAGCTCGTTCGTACTTGTCTTTGTAGCGTTCAATTTGGAGTGGCGTTGCTTTGTATCCTAAGATTAACTTTTGAGCATCTTCTTGTTTAGTGTCTGCTAAAGTGATTAGGCTAATTTGCAACTCCTCTGACTTTTTAGCTTCATTCAAAATCAACTTTTTTGACTTAACATCGAATAGATAATTTTCAGGTTTACTAAAATCCACCCCATCTTGACTAAAACCCTTAATTATTTTTTCATCCTCACCAACAACCTCCATTGAAGATATGTGCCAAGCGCCTGTTTTTTTATTGAAAATCAAATTCATTTTTTATTTCCTCCCGTATCCATAAATTGCACGAATCCATGAATCATTTTCATGGTCAAAAGTAAAAGTTGTCGTATTTGTATATACCCATATAGCGTATGCATTTTCTAACGGGCAAAATCTATATTTATTATTAACAACAAGCCTATCTGTGGGAATCAAAATGTAATTTTCCGCGTAATCGCTATGAAATGTAGATATAACCATTAAATACTCAAAATTCATAACGCTTTCACTTAGCGTAATCACACCATTGTATTTTCTTGTAGGATAATCTGCCAACATCACACTTCCCACTTTGGATAAAAGCGAAGCATCAACGCCACCAACAGAACCGGCACTCCCAGTTATATTTGCACCCTCTATAGTCGAAGTGCTTGCTCTATAAAACAAACTATTTAAGTTAAAAACATCCCCTTGCATCATTGATGCATTACCCAATAACAACCTTACTGTTTCACCAAAAGATTCATCATTTTTTTGATATACTTTCAACGACCCCCTTGACGCCTCATTTGACTCTTGCACCGAATACAAATCAAACTTATTCCCTGATAAGTCATAAACGGCAAAATAGATAATTCCAACATTCAAAATACCGGCGTCTAAACTTGTATTTTTATATTTCAAAGGTACCGTGCCAAGACCATTCACTTTGAGCGTTGAAGCTCCTGTATTCGCATTGGCCGGGCTAAAGAATACAACCATACCATCAAACAAAGTCTCAATTTGCTCAGTTGTAGCACCGCGAGTTAAATGCACAGCATTCGGTGAACCAATGTCGTTATAAAACATAGCCTTTGATGCAATATCAATGGATTTACCTAGTTGTTGGTTATCTAATTCATTGAGGTCAAGGAAAGGTGTAACTGCCCCTTTAGCCTCACTAAATATGCTATTATATTCATTAGCAACAACTACGCCTGCCGACGTTTCGTCATTGTCAATCTTATTACCAAAATTCTTCATAAATTTGCTCCTTTACAAAAGTTAATTCTATCATCTTTCTCTACATTATTATATACAATATTAGAGATTTGTCTGACACCTAAAACATGAGGTATTGCACTTGGCAATATATCCTCGCTATCTATGTTAACTACCGTAGAACTCACAGGCAAATATAAAATTTTACATTGAGCTTCTTTAATAATACCATAAATTTTCTTTATTTTTTCTAATTTTCTACCACTACCCAACTTATGAGGGATTAAATGTGGAAGAGAATCATATTCAGATGCGAGAAAATTCACAACCATAACATTTGTGACGTTTTCAACTCCTTCATATAATTTATGAGGTATCCTATTGGTAAGTCTAGACCTTTGAAAAAAGTCTCTCCCATTAGTTATAATTACATCTACATCATAAATATTTGCAATAGCTTGAAAATGCCATTTAGTATTACCTTTCATCAGATAGCGTAGAACAAATACATCTGTTCTATTTTCATCTTGGCTGAGGTAAAACACTTTATTTGGTATATTATAATCAGTTTTCCACTGTTCTACAAGATAATCACTCTCACAGACATATAGACCTTTAAAAGTTCTATTGTATCTATCAACAAGCCATTGAAAATTGAAGCTAATCCATTTGATTAGCTTGTTGAAGTTACTACCTTCAACAAAAGCCTGTTTATAAGACCTACCTGTTGGCAGATACTTTAATAGTATCTTCTCTTGATTATTTCTATTAAACCATAAATTCATCTTGCCATCCTATTGGAATGTGACATTGCCGAGTTTCCAAAATGTATACGGCTCTGATAAACATTCACCTTCAATAACGTTAAAACTTTCTACTCTTTGAAGACCTTGCTCAGTTCGATAAATAATGGATTCAATATCTTCTTGTTTTATACCTTTTTCAAACAAATCTACATCAAATAAATACTCAATATTCTTCTTAACTTCTTCTTTCATTTGTTCATCAGAAGGTGTCAAATCTTCAACGATAACGTTTTGTGTTTTAATTATAGGCAAATTTACTTCAATAAATTCAGGCTTCATTTGAGCAGGTTTAATACCGCTAACTAAGTCTTTCGCTAAGTCACTTTCTTCTTGAGTCAAATTAAACTCACTATTGATTAGGTAAACCTTAACTTTACCATCTTCAATTTCACCACCTTTAACCCATACATATTTTAATGTTGGTATATTTTTAAGTAGTAACGCCTTGATATTATTTTCATTAAATGGTGCTTGAGGATTTGCCATAAAGTATTTGACTCTAACTCTATAATCTTCTACACTTTCAGCATCTTTGCCTCCAGATAAAACTAAAACCCCGGCTTCCTTGTTAATACCATCAATAGTAACCTTGGTTTTTAATTTATCACTAAATGACCTATTGCCAATATCACCAGATACATCAGAATCAACCGCCACAGCATTTGTTTTATCGACCCTAACTGTTACCATATCTCCTTGATTTATATTCGTAGCAGGAAAGCTGAAGCCAGTTTCGGACGATGTTGCCGTAACAGAAACATTATTTGCAACGCAATTGCACGATGGTACTTCTAAATTTGGAGGCAAAGTCACAATACCATTTGATACCGCCGCCGCCGCCGTAAATTCAATTTGACTGACAATCCCTTCAGACTTAGTAATAAAGCTACCATTATCATCTTTAACTTCGGTACCGACAGGAACAGTTGCACCTATTGTTCCAAAGAAAACTATAAATCCTTGGGCAATTTCTGAGCCTTCAGGTGGCAATAAATGGCCTGCGTGCAAATACAAATAGTCTTTGTCTGCAGTCTCAATAAATGCTTGCTTCTCAATAAAGTTTAATTTACTAGAAAATTCATGCAACCTAGAAGCAAATCCTGCGCCGATTGCTTTGACTAAACCTATATACTTGCCACCTGTGAAGTATTCAAAATCAACCTTTAATTTATCTAAAATTTCTTTCATTTAAAACCCCTAAATAGCAAATTTTCTATCAACAACAATTCCTTTTACATCATAACATTTAATGTGTAAAGTCATTACTGTATCAGATACCGAAGCAATAGCATCGATTCTTTCATATAATCCATCATCTACCAATTCTTTAGCTATCTCTTTGGCAGACTCAGTTAACTCGTTAGCAATATCTGACGTCAACCTAGATTGGTCATAAGTCCAAACCTCACTAGATTTAACATCAAGCCAATATCCTCTTACATCACCTACTCGGCTATCTGTAAAAAAGGCATTTATGACTGTTGTCTCACCGTTTTCTTGTGAGACAATTTCACCGTCAACCATTCTTATATCTAAATTATCTTCTAAAGCAAAATCAGTCATATTTTATCCTTTTTAACATTACAAATTCTCACTATTTAGGTGGGTTACTATCAACACCGCCACCATAGTGATCACCTGCATTTTGAGGATGAACATGTGTATCGTCAATCGGTGTGCCGTTATTTTTAATAGTACAACCATCAAAATCTACGCTACTAGCATTAACCTTGAAAGTATCAACATTAAAAACCAAATCTTTAGTCTTCAATTCTATACTATCACCATTAAAATGGAAATGAATATAGCTTTTGTCATCAGTTAAATAAACATCGCCATCATCCAAATCTACTTCTTTTTGTAAAACAAATATCACATCTTGGTTATTTCCTCTTGACAAAGGTATAACTACAGCATTCTCTCCTACTGGCTTAGAATACAAACCTTTTAAACTTACCATTCTGTTCTGAGTTGTACCACCAATACCTTTAATCTCTGCCAAGATATTTGATACCATTCTAGTTATTTTTGCAAATCTAATCATTTTCTTTAGTCTTCTCAAAAGTTACAACTAGCTTATCGGTATTACCATCTAAAGTGGCCACATACTTCTTAACCTTCATCATGATGTTGATTTTAGCAACATCGTCTGTCACCATATATTTGGTATTCACATCAACAAATATATCATTATCTACCTCAACAGAATATTCAACAGACCTACGTCTATCTTTATAATATTCTTTCTCAGCTAAAGCTTCACATTCTTTTTCTGTCAAATTATCTTCAGAGCGAATCACCTTAACAAATTTACCTTCACCAAATTCACCTTGGACGTTAATCTCTTGGCTTTGTTTAGTTAGATAGTTACTTTGACAAACTACAACATACCTGTCATATTCATTTGTTGTATCTGCTTTAAAAGTTCTACCTCTAATATTATGACCATACAAAAATATTTCAGCACCTTCAGATGGCTCTTTTTCAATCTCAATATTGCCTAAAGCGTCGCTAGTTAAAACTTGACCAGAGCTTTTGGCCATCTTCATAAATGACTCACCAAAGTTATCACCTATTAAAATGGTTTTGATTGCATCCTTAGGCATCTTAGCTTCGCCTATAATTTGCAAATCAAAGTTTCCTGCAACTTCTTCTAATACTGTTTGAACCGTTTGGCTTTCTGAAAACTGGATAGTTTTATCCGCATAACAATCAACAATATATTTAGCATTGTTTCTACCTGCATAACTATATTTTCTTTCTTGTTCAACACCTACATATTCGATAACGCCCTTAATCAAAAGTATACCTGAGTTGTTATATATTTCAACTTCATCATCAGGAAAGAATGACTGTTCGTCTTCTGTGTTCTTTATGGTAAATTGTCGAGTTAGTTTATCTAGGCTAACATCTACTTCAGCCCAACCAACCATAACATCAATACCATTTACAACTATTCTCATGCGAACACCTTAACTTTACCTGATACCAAGTCGTTGTCTTTAAAATTATTCAAAGATTCAATTTGGTAATAATTATCAAGGTTGCCATATCTGTTAAAAACAAATCTAGTCAAGGGTTGTTCTCTAGGCACATCAATCTCAACAATATCTTTATAAGTTTGAGAATTAGCAAAAGATTTGATTATGTAAACCTTATCAGATATTTCATCTTGAGTATAGCCGACATAATTTAGTCTTTCAATAGTAGCATTCACAGTCATTTCAAAATCTTCTTGGCTATTAAATCCTCCTGCTAAAATCGACTTAATATCCTTAATCGCTTTTACTTTGTTTACCAACTGAGAAGCCAATATCTCTTTCTCTAAAGCCTTAACTTCAATTTGAGATATTGTTGAAGTATCAATCTGGTCAAGTGGCTTACCTCTAACAATAGGTTGTG
Organism: Melibe viridis; assembly: GCA_039654465.1. Lineage (NCBI taxonomy): Eukaryota > Metazoa > Mollusca > Gastropoda > Nudibranchia > Dendronotidae > Melibe > Melibe viridis. The sequence continues at coordinate 8,378 of JBCIKM010539975.1, read as the reverse complement.
ATACTTCAACAATTTCAGTTTTTTGCACGTTACTTATTGTTGAAACAGAAGAAGTGACAGAATTGCTTGTTTTCGTTGTTGAGGTGTTAGTAGTATCGTCTTCAGTTATTCCGCCAACTAAGTCAACAAATTGGTCAGGAAAGTCTTTCAAATTCTTTAAAGATTCAAATAACCTTTTTCCTGTATCAATTTTAGATTTTAAAGTAGTATAAGCACCAAATGCTTTGCTCTTAACACTTAATATTGAATCAACACCTGAGCGCACCATATCTAGCGCTGAGTCAACGAAACTTAGTGAGTTAGTAATAGTATCAACTTTGCTTTCAAACGAGTCCACAAGGCCGCTCAGACTACTAACGTTATCTGATAATTCGCCTTGCATACCCGTAACCATAGATGCAAGTTTTACGGCAAAGTTGATACTAGGAGCTTTTTCTAAATCTTGAACAGTACAACTAATATCATAAACAGTCCTATTGACATGCTTATCGCTATCTGTAACATCGATGCTATCAATATAGACTTTAATTTTGCCCTTAAACTTATCAACAATGGTGCAATATCTATCTTCATAGAATATTTTAAATAAAGCGTCGTTATCACTTCTGTCAAAAACAAACAACTTCAATGTGTGTTTCTTCTTGCCTTTACCTAAATCGATGCTTTTATTTAAGCCGTCGCCGACGAATCCTATTTTTCTAGAACCTCCGACCTTGCCTCCATCTTCACTTTTATTTTCAATTGAAAGTTTAGACTCACCAACTTGAATGACTTTTATACCGTTTACTTTACTTATTAACAATGAAGCCATTATGCACCTCCAATACCGTTTTCAACAGTTCTTAATTTAATTCCACCAGTTCCTCTTGCAGAACTATCGGCTTTGGCTCCACCGACTGCAGTTACATTAACATCAACCACAGTATGATTCTTAGTAGTATTATCTACGCCTGAATTTTGAGCTTCGTCATCACCTAAACCTACCCAACTTTTAGCAGAATCCCATGCGCTTGATGCTCCATCTGAAATAGAATCACCTATCGCTGTGACCTTAGCTTTAGCCTTATTATAAATATCAAACTTACTCAAAAATGTATCAATCAAATCGATAACATATCTAATCGGGGCAGTTAAAGCATCAAATGCTCCGCTAATCAAACCGATACCATTTTCTACTAAGTTTAAACTACCGACAAAACCTGTGAACTTATCCCAAAGCTTACCAACCCATGCGGTAATATCTTCCCAATAATAAATCAAAGCAACGACTGCGGCAATAAGTGCAATCACACCTACAACAATCCATGTTATAGGATTTGCCCATAAAGCAGTATTTAATGCCCAAGTAACCGCAGCCATCAAACCAAACTTGCCGGTAATTAGTAACATTATAGGAGCTAGTGCACCAATTGCCATTCCAACAGTTCCCATTATCACGGCTAAAATACCTAATACTCCAAGCACTCCACCTACAATTGCTCCCCACTTCATAATGCTAGCGGCCAACTCTTTATTTTTACTAACCCAATCAGTAATTTTTTGCATGATAGGATTAACAAAACCAAGAAAATCTGATGCCATTTTTTTCATTGGGTCTCCCAATGTATCCATCATATTACCGATTTTCTTTTTAGAGTCATTCAAACGCTCATCGAAAGTAGCTCTAAACAATTCCCATTCTTTAGTAACTGCTCCTGCTGAGTCTTTACTAACTTGCATTGCAAAATCCAGTTTAGCAATATTTTTACCGCTTTGGAGTTTACTAATCAAGGTCATTGCTTGTGCACCAAACTTCTTAATTTGTTGCTCAGGACTCATCTTACCAATTTCATCCATTACATCTTTAAGACCTTCGATACCATTGGTTTTAATATGTTCAAAGAATCCAAATTCGCCTTCAAGTGCTTTAAACCTATTCATCATAATCTTAAATCCACTAGCACCGAGCTCACTTGATACACTAGTTTGTTCTAAGAATGCTGACATTGCACCCATTGATTGGTTATCAAAATCTAGTTGAGAATATAAATCGGCATTACGTTTCCAAATATCAATAACGCCTGCACCTTTAACGCCTGCAAGATTATTCTCAAGGTTAACAACCTTATTCATAATATCTTTACCGGACTCAACAGCGGTATTCATTTGGTTAGTCATTGATAAGATTTTACCGACTTGACCTACAGCAACCTCAGCATCAAAATCAAGTGCTTTGGCGCCTTTAATAACACTATCGGCAAACAACATTACATTTTGTGCATTGAATCCCATTTTACCAGATTCTGCCGTAATTGCAGAAAGTTCTTCAAATGACGACCCTTGGAAAGCTTTCATCTCATTTCGAAGTTGTGCAAGTTGCTCAGGCGTACCCTCAACGGCTTTTTTAACATCCTTGAATGCTAATTCATATTTTCGTGCAACGTTCAATGGTTGCAATATGGTGGCCATCATACCTGCTCCTGCCACCAAACTCTGAACACCTTTACCTGCTAAATTGCGTCCACCTTGTCCAATCTGATTCATTTTTTGTTGGACATTACGAAGCTTTTGCATTGCTTTTTCAGTAGCAATTTTCAACTTAGCTTTTAAATTCATATTGCCAAGTTGTGTTTTGATTTTACTAGATGCTTCTCTGGCCTTGCCTGCCATAGTTGCCATCTTTGCATTGATAGCATTTATTTTAGCAGTGACATGGTCAATCGCATCAAACTGTACTGAAAAATCAAACATTTATCATATCCTAATAGTAAAAAAGCCCGAACATGTCGGGCTTTTATTATTTTTTGCCGACTTCTTTTTTCTGCCTGGCATTCAATTTCTCAACTTTCTTTTTCAATTGCATAAATTCTAAAACATCCATACGCTCAATAAGATAATCAAGTTGAACACCACCATTCATAAAGTAACAAATATCAAAAGCTATTTGCCCAAACTGTTCATTCGTTGGATAATTTTTGGCAACAAAAAACTCTTGAGTACCTCCTGGTATAACCCATCTAAATCATCCAAATCCATTTCATCTTGCAACTGTTCAGTCAGTTTACTTTCACCGATTGTTGCAAATAATTTCAATTTATCCATTACTGAATCGAAGACTTGTTCAGAGCTACCCGTCATATCCAACATGCTTAGCATATCTTCAATGGTAACATCTTTCTTTTCTTTTTTGGCTTCTTCAGAACCTTTACCTGCAGTCGATTGAAAAGTCTTAAAAATAACATCTTGCAAACTCTTTAAAGCTTTAAGACCTTTTTTACCGACAAACTTAACCTCAACAGACTCCTCTGTTTGGTATTCGCCTGCATCTTTGTTCATTACCTGTAAAGGTTGTTTTAATTTGAATTCCATCATAATCTCCGATTTTTAAAATTATTGGCCAATGAGTCCACATTAGCCAATTTAGATATTAGTTACCTTGTCCGCCTTTGAACATCACTTCAAATTCTTCAGAGTCGAAGTCAATTTCAACATCTTCTTCAATACTCATCTGATTAAAAGTTTTGGTAAAACCCGTTTGGTTGTCAACGAGGCGGATAGCATTTTTGCCAATGTTATCTTGCCAATCTTCAACCAAAGAGATATTTGTTAAAGTGTTACGAAGTGAAATAGTAACCTCACCAATAGCCTCACTAAAATCTTGGCTTTGTGTTACTTTAACACCGTCACCAATTAGTGAGGTATGTGTATCAACTTTAGCAATACCTCTTTTATATTTCGGCTTCTTTGAAACTGCTACGGTCTCGCCGTTAATAATTACCGTAGATGCGTTAATTTCCATTGTCATGATTTAACCCCTTATTTAAAATTGTAGCTAATGGCAACTACACCATTTAAGCCTCTAAATTGAGAAACAATCGCAACTGGAGCATAAACGCTATATGTTCCGCTAGCCGCGTCCAAACTGACCGTCATATTTTTCTTAAATGACTTAATTGCTTCAGAACCGCCTTGTGTCAATGCCATATCAACCATATCGACATATAACCCCACAATGTAGGCTTTTACCGATAATGTATTTGTCATGGCCACACCTGCCACAAGGTCGCCGTTGGTTGCACGAGTTTGTCCAAATTCTTTTTGAGAATTATTAAACAGGTACTCTTGAACAGCCAAACTAGTATCAACCGCATTTAGATATTTGAAAGTAGTATCTTCAATGCCAGTATTATCAACCTTATACAAAGTGGTTAGTGTACCAAGTACAACACCAATTGTTGCTGGAACAAACAAACTCAACCCTGCATCATTCAAGTCCATAACTTGTTCGATAATAAGTTGATTTGCAGGTTCGTCATAACTCATTGGCGTATTATGATAAGGTAGTGAACTCTTATTGATTCCACCAAAAGCTTCTTGAGCTTCAACAACCAAGTCACCAAGTACTGATCCATCAGTTAAACGCAATGCTCGTTTTGCACCAAATTCAGCAATTGCTAAAAGAGGTAAAGCATTAAATTTCATCTCATCAAGATTCCCCAAAACAGTCATTGTTTTGGAGTTTTTGCCGTTAGCAAAATCTTTCAAATCAGACAATGAACCATTCATCATTACAAAACCAGAACCACCCTTAACGGTGTTGGTCATATTGAATCGCGATTCAAGCCATTCTTCAACATCATCAAATTTCATGGCCGCATCAAACAACACTGTTTGATAACGTTTAGTGATACCTACAAAAATATCATCAACGTCATACGCACCTGCACCGCCTGTAAACTTGATGCTTGTAAATTCACAACCAAGCACTCGGTTTTTAGGAACAACTACAAGGCCGTTAGCAACTTCACCTACAATATCAAAATCAATCAATACCAAGGTTGCATCACTTCCGTCAATGGTTGCTGTGAAAGGATAATCAGTAGCATTGATTGCATCTTTAACTTTAACCGCAATTTGCTCTTGAGTTTCATCCTCAATAACTGTGACACTAATATCGAATTCATCGTCGCCGATATTCATGTTCAAAGTTTTATTTTCTTCAGCCGTTCCTGTTACTTTAAAACCGCCTTGAGCTTTAGTAGCTCCTGCAGGTTGTTCTAATGTAATAATATCAACTTCGTTAGCTTTATTATGCTTACGAAAACGGTTATAAGCCATAGTTGCCATACTGTCGGCGCCTAATAAGTTTACAACTTCGTTTTGCTGAATATCTTCAATTAAATTCTTAGCAGGATTAGCCCCGCTACCTTGTGCGATAATCAATACGTGTTGTTCTGAGAACCCTGCTTTGCTATCGCCTGCTTTAACTTGCCAATTGATAATCGGCGCTTGTAAATCTGCCATTACTTTTCTCCTAAATTAAATTGTTAACTCACCAATAGTAGAATCAAAATGTTTTAATCCTTCAATGAAAGCTTCTTCCATAAACATATTATCGGTATAACCGAATTCTATATCTATAACATAACTCTCACCGGCATAAAACCTATCAACCACACTCTTAAACTCTACCATTGTTGCGCCGTCTTTTTTTGCACCTACAACACTATTCAAAAACAAAGCATCATAGTTAATGCAACCTAATTCGTCGATTTGCTTGGCATCAACCTTAAACAATACTCCAATTGTATATGCAACCTTCAGAGTTAAGTCTTCACTTGTAGAACTTCGTTCGTTGGCACTAGTATTTCTAGCAGAACCAATATATACTATTATACTATTACCTATCTTAGTATCTACAATTATTTCTAATGCAACATCTCTTTTAAAGGCTGTGCCAATGTTTACTTTATGAGCTATGATGCCAGTATGTTCGACTTCAGTATCTCCAAAATAGCATTGTGTAACACATTGACCATTTTCAAATAGCAATGTGTCATTTATACAGCCCTTACTTGCAACCGAATCCACGGCACCAGATAATGTATATTCACCATCAAAACCATCAATAGTGATAACATTATTCTTAGTTTTAACAATTACATTCTCAATACTATGAGTATCAAACAACTTAGTTTGTTGAGCGATATTAGTCTTGATTTTATTTGTTAAAATATCAATCATGTGGCAACCTTTATATTATCCTTAAATAGTTTTGCTATTACTGCAGATATTTTATCACTATTTTGATGAATTGACTTTATAATATTAGGTCTATTCAATTTGCCTTCTAAATACTTAGCATAATCAACACTTGCATCACCTGCTCCAAATTCCATTGTTCTACCACGAATATCATAGCGAATAGTAGAAGTCAAATCGCCTGATAAATTGTTAGCAGTATCACCTGGTTTTGAAGCAATATGGTTTTTACCATTTATCTTGTACACTCGCCCATGGGATAACTCTTGCATATTGTCACGTCCTTGTTTAACAAGAATGTATCCAACTTTAGATAAAGCTCTATGTGCCATAATGTCAAAATCAAATTTTATTTTTTTAGCCATTTAGCACCTCCACAACATTTATCACTAAGATTCTATTTTGTTCATTGATATTCTCAGAACCTAAAACCTCAAATGACCTGTTACCCCATTTAATCAAATCCGTTATTTCAATATCACTACCATCAAATAAAACACTAATTATATGTGTTGGTGTTTTATCAGAATGCATAGCATATTGCAAATATTCATTATGCTTAGTTGTTTTAATTCTACCTTTTAAAACCAAAGGCTCAGAATCACCGATTGAAGGTAAATTACAACCTTTACTATTCAATGATTGTTTCAATATCTGAATATCATGAATAAAGTCATCTTTAAACAATAAAGCATCGGAGTAAATTCTCACTCCGTTTTTTCTAATTTCTTTCGATTGAAAGACTCTATATTGCGAGCCGTTAATCGAAAAAATATCAGTATCTAAAACTTTTTCTTTTACTAAGACTGCAGACAACATTATGCCTGTAAAATCTTTGAATCCTGTTTCTTTCTTATAAGACGAAAGCCTTTCTTCATCAACAAATACGGAAATATCAACGTTATTACGTTGACCAGTCTCTCCGTGTTTGTTTATAAGGCTATTTATATTCATCTTAACTAATCCTTACACCTTTCATTTTTAATGGTCTAAGGTATGACATAACCTCATCTGTAGCACCATTAAATGATTGATAAAACTGCCAACTCATTTTTCCAATAGTTTCAGCTTTAACATTTTTAAAAGCCTCATCCTTGGCAATACTAAGTCCTAAAGAACACACCGCATACTTAACAGATTGAGGAATTGATGTTGATTCATTTCTAGGAAACTTCAACATCTGTGATTCATCTGTTTTCTTATTCTGATAAGAAAATAAACCATCAACAGACAAACTTGCTTGATTCAAAATGAACTGTTTAACCTCGTCATCAAGGTTATCCCATTGTCCTGAATCGGTATTTGAACCGATTATTTGATTAGCTTCATCTAATGCCAAATAACTTGTAGCAGTAACAAAATTAGAATCTGTTGATGGTATAAAAATCATAATATTAACTTATTCCTACAATTCTTTTTACACCATCACGGTTGGCATTTATTGTCGTATCATTTATTACCTTGACCCGAGTATATACAGTATCATGACTAGATAATAATGTTTGTGTTCCGTTTTCAACACCCATATCTAAACTACCTAAATCAATAAAATTAGGAGTTGCATACGGACCTATATAGAAAATAAAATATTTAAAATCATTTTTACTCTGACTTAAAGTCAGATTTCCAACTTGAGGACTAGCATTATTGTATAAAACAGTACACGTGTTACTTAACTTACTATCTAATGCAGATTGTAAACCTGAAATACCTCCTATAGATAAATCATCAAGAGTATTTTTATTTATTTTAATAAAATCAACAATTTCTTGCAAAGTATCTAAAGCTGTATCAGATGAATCAACAACAGCTAGCATATTATCAATAGTGTCTTTTAAAACTTTACCTTGAGTCGCATCTAAAGATTTACCTGATGCTGTTTCTATTAAGCTCTCAACAGGAACAACAGTGTTATTAAATTGCTCTAATGATACTTTAGTATTTAACTCATTAACAACTTCTTCAAAACTATCGATATTTGAAGAAGTTGGATTTGCAATAATCCAACTTTCACACTCTTGAGAAGTGGTCGCTTCAAACAATTGTTTACCATTTTCAAATACACCATAAACAATCTTTTGACTAACACCTATTGTTTTATAAAGTTGTTTAATTATTAACATAATTACTTCTCACAATTAAAATGTTCAGCACATTCATCGGCTGTTGCAAAACCAGTTGCGTACTTATCTTTAGAAGAATAGTATAAAGAACCAATCACCTTAACGCCGCTATAACGCAATTTTTTAGGCTTACCAGTTGTAGCAACTTCGTCTTCAACAACTTCGTCTTCAACAACTTCGTCTTCAACAACTTCGTCTTCAACAACTTCGTCTTCAACAACTTCGTCTTCAACA